>NW_022046662.1:4397-21887 GCF_001654015.2 Drosophila navojoa
CACACACACACACACACACACACACACACACACACACACACACACACACACACACACTCTCACACATGTACGCAAAACACAAAATTCAGTCTTTTTCATGTACATCGAGAACAAATCAAAACATTGAAACAAATCTTGAAATACAAAGCAAATCTTAAGCGAGTGCTTAGTATTACTGGGTTGAGTATGGCTAGTTCCTGTTTGTAGTTGCGGTTCGTTTGATTGGGTGTTGTTTGTAGTGCTTGGGTAAATGAAAGTATATTCAGATAATTCAATTGAAGCATGTTGGACTGTATAAACAACAGACATACGACGAGTTATCAAAGTGTATCCCTGTCAGTATCTGTGTCTGTGTGTGTGTGTGTGTGTGTGTGTGTGTCTGTGCTGAGAGGTGCATAAGCATAATAATATAACGCTTGAGTTAGATATAAATTGGCGTCTCCTGGCCGGTTAGCAGACGAAACATGGACGTAGGCATAGTTTTCATCAAAATCTATCAAGAAAAAAATCAATGAGAAATTTATAACTTTAGTCACATTTGTACATATATGCATATATATATATATATATAGAGAGAGAGAGATAGATGTGTGTTTGTGTACCTCGCCCACAGATGAGGACAACAACTTGACGATGGTGTCGTGGGGCACAGCAACCACACTTTGATTGTTAATCTCAATGATGCGATGGCCAACTCGTACGCCGCCGCGCTCCGCGATGCCGCCACGCAGCAGGCTGCAAATCTGTTGAGAACACAAAACGGTATTAATTCTCGGTTCGGCTGAGAAATATGGACGCATGGCACTTACCACACCGTTTTGCACGCTGAAGCCGAGCTGGAAGAGCGCCTTGGGACGCAGAATCTTCACCTCAACGACAGGCGGACAGGGCACTACGGTAAACTTGACGGCAGTTTGATTTTTGGCATTGCGTATGTAGGTCTGGCAGGTGGATAGCGGCAGACCGACAAGACTCATGCCGTTAATGGCAATCAGCTGGTCGCCAATGTTCAGCTGGCCGCAGCGAGCGGCTGCACCGCCGGACATCAGGTTGGCAATAACCACCGTTGGCAGCATCGAGCCCCAGCCACTCTCCACGATAACAACGCCGAGGATTTCGCCCTTCGCCTTGGGCACCACAACTTCCTTCTGCAGCTCCTTTTTGGCGAATATCTCCAGCTCGTCGCCGAATATCTCCTGGCTGTTGAGCACCTCCTGGTAGTCCATTTCCTTGGCCAAGTTCTCGTTCTCGATGCCGTTCGCTTTCAAGAACTCCATGTACGCCACCTGAAACGCCTGCCCGATGGACTGCGCTATAAACTGCGCCTCGTCGCTCTCAAATACATGGCATATCATTTTGGGCGTGCGATTGTGCTTGTTCGACGAGCCGCTCTCCTTGTTGCTGCCGCTGTTCTCCTTCAGCGACTCGCCCTCGATGGTCTCTCCAGGACTCGAGGTCGACAGCGAGTCAACGACAACGCCACCGCCATTGGGTATAAAGCGGCGACGCGCCATCAGCACTACCAGGTCGCCAATGTCGGCTATGTAGGAGATGGTGCGCAGGGCGTGGTCCATCATGATCTCCTTGAGGTCCGTGTTGAGCACCATTATCTTCTCGGTTGATATGAACAGATCCACTTCGGTGCTCGGCTGACTCTCGCCCTCTGGCGCCTGGCAACAAATGAAACCGTTTCGTCAGTCACTGGCAAACTTGATGCAAAACAAATAAATGTGATCTAAAATTTTGAATTGTGTTTGTTGCTTACCAAAGCCTAAAGATATCGAGGATTACGCAGCATGGGTTAATTTAGGGGTGTGGGTGTGGGCGAGAAAAGCGAGATGCATTATAGACAAAGAGGCGACAATAGACCAAGCATATGCTAAATGGGACGCAACTGGACATGTGGACAATGAGCTAGGGGCACATACCTTGATGCGGGAGACGGCCTCCTCGGCTTGCATCATGCGCGTCGACTTGGTCGGCTGACCCTCGCACACCAGCTGCGTGGAGCCCAGGTAGCGCGCCCGAAAAAGTACGCCCTCAATGAGCACTTTGGGTTCCAAGAATCCTGATCGATTCGAAAGAGTAAACTGTTAAAATTTGCCCTTTTTCATAATTGATTAAATTGAAGTGCAATAGATACGATATAAGGAATAAGTTTTATATATTAAACTATCTCAGCTATAGTGCACTACATTGCTTAATCATATACCGATATACCAAAAGGGAATAACATATATTTACAATAATTTTGAATCGCAATGTTTTTTTTTTTTTTTTTTATAAGTCCGATTTACTGAAATGATTTCCCACATCTATTATTGTCTTTTTTTTTTTAAAGCGTCTATTTATCTAGTACCAAAAACAGATTGTATAGCCTCATCTGGTTTTCAGTTCCATCTAAATTCAAAGTCATGTTCTACTATGAGAAGCATGTTAATATCCATGGGTTCTGTGGTAAAGGCATCATTATAAATTAATATTAAAGAAGTGTTTAATTTTGAATACTATATAATCCTTTTTATAACTTTACTCTCCCAATTTATAATATTATTTACAATCACTAGTTCGTTCTTTACCTAATCTCTTATAATATTCATTTCGTTGCTAGAACTAACCAAACTACTTCTACTTATTTATGATATAATGAAACAGATAGAGATAGAGATAGTGAGAGAGAGAGAGAGCACGTCCACTTACATGGCAGGCATCACACCATCAAATACACAAATGAAAATTGCAATATGCAGCAGTTGGCAAAGAAAAAACGTGAAAGTCAAAATTGATTCAGAAGAAAAGAGAGAACAAAATCATTGTTCGGCTTTAATTTTATGGGGCGTTTTCATTATCAACGCCCAGTCGAATGAACATATTCGCACAAGCACACACACGCTCGCATATACACACCTTCCTTATTTCGAGAATGGGGCTTCTTGTCGCAGTTGGCCGAGTCCTTCAGCGATTTGATGGATCCCGTTGGGCTCTTTGTGTACTGCAGTTTCTCCGGCGAGCTGATCGAAACATCCGCATTGCCCACAATCTGGCAAATGTCCGGGGAGTTGGGCGTCAGCGAGGTGCCAATGCCCTGCCGTATGGTGGCCGACGAGTACGTTTGCGGCTTGGGATTGCTGTTGTTGTCGCTGATATTCAGGCTGCTGCTGTTGGTATTGATCACGCCGTTGGCATTGCTGTCGGCGGCTCCAGCCAGCGCCAATGTCTACAGGAACAGAAGGGCATTTTGATCATGTCTGTTAATGGGAGTTTGCCTATATCGCTCACCTGTTCGGCAAAGAAGTCCTTCTCGCCTAGCAGCCGATCCGTCTCGAGATCTGTGTCGGCTTCCTCATCTTCGTGGCGTCCAGCTGTTGCTGTCGTCGTTGCGCCCTTGCGTGGCACCCACACCGGCGAATCCGGATCCGCGGGCAGCACCTCATCGCAGAACTTCAGTTTGTCCGGCTGCGCCTTGGCTCGCTGCAGAGCCGAACGAATCTCTTTCATGGCCTCTTGAATCTCCACTGGCGGTGCGATTGCTGCTGGCTTATTGCCGGTTGTCACAGTCAGAGTCGCATTTGCAGTCGCGGCTGCTGTTGATGCCAGAGCTGCTGCATAAACTGGACCGTAATGTGAGTCTGCGGGATTGTCGCTATCAGCATTATTGTCATCGTTCAGCTGCGGCTCCTCTTCATATTGCTCCGGCGGCGTGGCCGTTGGCGACGTGGGCAGCGGCGTTTGCGCCGACAGCGCTGCTGCATACTCAATCGACTGCGTGTTATCTGCTGCTGCTGCTGCTGCTGCTATCTCGATCGGTGCGATGCTGTTGAGTTCGATCGGCAGTCGCTCGCCGTCGCCGTTGCCATTGCGCTCGTGCTCGGGATGGATTTGCGGATGCTGCAGCAGCTGCTGCTGCTGTTGTTGTTGATGTGGCTGCAGCTGGGTGTGAGGCTGCTGCGGCGCCTTGTCGCAGACGACAGAGACATTGTTCTCGGTGTCCGAAGCATGGCCACTGCTGAGACCATCCTCCAGCACCGGCATGCTGGTGTAGAGCTTGCCATAGTCGGTTGTGGCGCAGTTGATATCGTTCGATAGGCTGTCCAGATCGCCACAGTTCGAATCGTAGTCGGTCGTCTCCGGCGACAGCGTAAAATTACGCGAATGCCGCCGCAGATTCGCCTCCAGCTCAGTGTCGGCCAGGTCGCCGCTGCTGCGACTGTTCGAATCGATGTACAGCTCGATGTCGTTGTGCTCCTGGTAGGCATTGTGCTCGCTCGACTGTGAATCGAAATCAATTAGGAAGTTTTCAATGTAAGAATACGATATACATATATACAGCTCTGGTCATAAACGTAGAAGAGGGTGACATACTTGGTGTTAATAAAGTTGACTTTTGAAACGAATTAAGAACGAAGTATTCTTGAAATTTATGAAGTTCATTGAGCATTATTTTAACTGCATTTCATATTTATGTTTTACACATAATCGTTAGTCTAATAGGTAGTTGTAAATCTATTAAGGTGTTGTCATGGAACCGATGTTTTGATTATTTCATTATAAAGTTATCCCTTTTAAGGTCTAGCGGTTCTATTTCTCATCTCTACCAAGCAAAGCTACCTAAACAAGTTTTCAAATTATTTAAATCAATCAGATATCGATATCTTTTAAGTTTACTGTTATTTGTTTTCATCACCTACTATCGTTGAATTGTCGTTGCTCAATGCATTTCGGTAAAGTCGATAACAACAAATCGATTTTAATCGAAAGTTAACGCGAAATGAAAAGCGCATTTTCATTTGGTTTATGTTTTGTGTGATGCAGTATTAAATACAGTTGAGGTCATGGAAATAGCAGTGCCGCAGCATACAAAACCAAGCAATACAGATTATTTATACAAGTATGTATAACATTTCACGTCAGCATATATGTGCTACCTATGACTCTTTGACCCACTAACCTGCATCCTGGGCGAACGATGGACCATGTAGAGTTCGTCTTTGGGTATTCTAGCTAAACGCTGGCCAATGTAGGCTTGCTCGATATGTTTATCCACATCGCTCACGCGCGGCTGTATGTCCTGTATTGGATGGGAAGAATTGAGCAAAGATTTCTCCGTCTGACAATCTCTGGAGTCTTACCGAACTGGCCACATCGTCTCCACTTTCTGTTGTGTAATCCGTGAACCGCTTCTCGTCGTCGTCGGGATTGCCCTTGAAGAACTCCTCGAGCACTTTGCGAGTCTCCGAGAACTCGTACAGATAATCAAAAGTGGGCGTCTTCGAGGCGGCCGTTGCGGACGTGCCCTCGTGGTCTATCAGATCAATTAGATTGCCAACGGATGTCTTAACGTTGTTATCCACGCGTTGCTTAGTGGGTGAGACACGTTGCGGAAAGCCAGGCGGTCGCCGCGGACAGCCAGCGCCCTTGGCAGGCACTTGCTGGTTGCCAAAACGACGCGGGGAGCCCTCATATTCGGCTATGGGCAGCTGCCCAATCATCTTGGTGACCTTCAGAACATCCTCGTTGCTGTCCCTTTCTGCGGCTGTCAGTGCCGCCGACTTATTCATCCAGTTTGTGTCGATGTCGTCAAACACAACAATTTCGCCATCGCGCAAGCACTGCCCATCGGCCTTCCCCACGTCAGTTGGCGAGCCGGGACTCGCTATGCCCTAAAGGTATACAAATAAAGAAAACAGATAAATGGGGAGCTGGGAAAAGTTATGGGCTTAGCCTCACCTCCGCCTCAAACTGGCTGCTGCCTGGGCTGCGACCCAGGCGTATCTGGTGCGGATGCGGACGCTGGTAATAGTACCCCGATGGCTGCTGTTGTTGTTGTTGCTGTAGTTGTTGCTGAGAGCCCAGGTAGCCCGGCAGCTGATTGGGCGGCGAAACCCTCTCGAATGCCTGGTGATGATGCATCGGCGCATACTGCAGTTCAGCATTCAGATCCGGCGAGTTCAACACAGTGCTGGCTGGCGTCACATTTGGGCTACGTGTGCGCATCTCCCAGACGTAGCGCTCCTGCGAAGCTGGCTTGCACGCAGCGCCAAAGTTCATGTGCAGCTCCGAGTGGGCGCCCGACGCCACGTGATTCACATTCCGCTCCATCGACTCGTTGCTACTGTCGCTGCAGGAGTTCATACCGATAGTTAGCTGCACTTGACCACGACGCTGAGTGGCGCGAGTCTTAAGTCTACCTTTCAGCAGCCAGTGGAAATTTCGACTGCCGCTGACATGCTATGCTCGGAGTCAGTTGCCTGGAAGAGAGAACAGAGGCCGTGATTAGCATAAACGAGGCCAATTATCTGTGCACACCTCGCTGTCTTTCGATGATCTAATGCTCTGAGTTATCTCTGAATCATTCTGAATGCAGCGACACCAGCTTTGGCAGCTGTTCTTGTTATTCTTATTACTTATTATTGCTAATATTAATGTTTTTCTTATTAGCTGCTGGCACAAAAATCAATGCACAAATGGGCTGCTCTCTTCGGTTTGTCGAGACATGGCACACGTGTAAACGTAATTTTCACTCCCACTGTGTGAGCGTTTCCTTTATTTTATATTTTTTTTATGGATTTGCGCACGTAAACTTGGCCTTTAAAACTAAAATAGGAACAGAATAAAAAGTTCGCCAGGATGCTGCCACATCCGAAACAAATGCCGTGCTAGACAGCGTGTGAATGTAATGTGACTCAAACTACAGTGTGCGTTCGCTACAGAGAATCAGACTGTAATTAATGTTAAAAATACAAAAATAAAAGCTGAGCAATAATTCTACCTTTTCTCCTATTGATTTAGGTACATACACATACATACATACAAATGTACATATGTATGTATATTTTGTGCAATAAAAATAATGACGTTTCATTATTCACAAATTTGCATTTACTCAACATTATGATTCATGATTTCGTTTCCATTAGGCTTTGCTGAGCTCGACTACTACTTCTTAAATAACTCGACTTGCAGCTAATGGTTTCTAGCCTGACCGATGTTGACTATAGAAAATATATACTGTACGGCCGTCGGACTTCAAATAGGACGCTGCAGCCGCCGGTTGTTTTGTTTTTGGATTTCATTGCGCTCCCCACCCCCACTCCGAATGCAGTGCGACCATCTGTCAACGTCTACTTATCTTATGGGGCAGCGCAGTGATTGCGAATTAGATGACATCAAAAAGCGCCATGCACACATACAAATACATTTGTATATGTGTATATAAATGTATATGCAAATGTATATATGTATGTGTATGTATATTAATTCAGTGTGTGCGTGGTATTGGCATAGAGTATTGTTAAAAATCAATATATTTGCAAGGTTTGGTGTGAACGACAATAGCCGTACAGCTCCCCACCAAGAACATTTAACCTGCCCGCCAGTAATAGCAGCGACAACAGCAAGACTACCAACAACAACAACGAACAGCATAACAATGCGTATTTTCTATCTTTTTGGGTGGCGATTCACCCCCCCATCGACACGAAATATATTCGTTTCAGGTGAGTTTCTGCACAACACAACAATAACTACAACGTTTACGTATGTATTTTAAGAGCACTCTTGCACTTTGCAAAATGTACACGGTAAATTACCATTTAATACATATTAATCACTTTCTTCCTGCTAGTAAATGCATTTATAACTCGATAAAAAAGTAGAAGCCGTTAGTGATGGATAATTTCAACGATGTCTATATACATACCTATCGAGTGTTGTAAACGATGTATCGATAACTTTCAATTGGACCAAGCGTGTAACGATAACGATTAGCCACCCGCCGTTAGCTACAGAAGAAAACACAATACCAACCGAATCGGACGTACCGCGGATCGCGACCGTTGCGCGCGTTTAAAGTGTGTGACTATTTTTTTGTTGTTTTGCGTGCAATTCGACGCGCGCGAATATTTGTAAATTGTTCATCAGTTAACTAATAAAGAGAAAATGCAGTAAACAAAAGTGAGTTAATATCATGCGCTATTGTCTATGTCTTAGCTAAAATTGATGGCACCAATTGTTGTGCCGCCAAAGGTCCGCCCTAATACACTTGTCGGTCTGAGCTGACTTTTGAATTGAGCTGTTGTGCCAGTGTTCAGCCTAATTAGCGCACGCTGCTGCTATTTACACTTTGTGTCCTAGGGAGACAGATACACATGCCGTTGCTGCAGCAGCAGCAGGGTGTGTTCCTTCCTGTGCCTTTTCGCTCGTGCTTTTGTGTGTGTGTGTGTGGATTGTGAACCTGTGCTAAAAATCAATAAAGCACGCTTGTGCAAAAGTCAAACAACAAAGAGACGGCAAGTCCTGCTCCTGTTTCGCTCATACTCCCACAGTTAGATATGAACACATGTGCGTGTGAGTTTTCTCGTTCACATCTTTAATTCTTTTTGTTTTACTTTTTTTTGTTGTTGTTTCTTATCATTTGTTGTTTGTTTTCTGGCTGCCACGAAGGACGACAACTAACAATAAAATCCGCAGCAATTAGAGAACTTGGCAATTATGCGCGTCGCTTTGTGCAATTGAAATTGCAGGTAATTTCACACATGTTCGTAATAGTTTAAAAAGAAATACAATTAGGTATATGTATATTCATGTATGTATATGTATGTATATTGCTCTGAGTGCATCGGCTGCAGGTACAACAACGACAACAATAGCGCTAAAATAATAAAACACCGTTAAATGCGCGCGCCTACTTAGTCGAGCATGACCAAAGCACCCAAAGCATTAAAACCCGTTGCTTTATGGTTGTTGCTGTTGTTGTTGTTGGTGTTCACTTTAAGTAGTTCTTGTTATTGTTGCCGTTGCTGCTGCTGTTGTTGTGGCAGCTGGCAATCGCAAGCGACGCAATTGGAAACGCACTTGGCAACGAAACAACAAAACAAACTTCTGCCTGGGCAGCTGAATTATTGCCTCAAGACTCTGCAGCTCCTTGCCCCAAATTATGTGCATTAATCCTTGCTGCTTTGGCAACCGGATGAGCAGAGTGAATTTGCTCTTAACCGAAATTGATGTCCAAGTGTATTGTCAATACCAGGCAATACCAAGCTAAGCCAAGCCCTTAAATATTCAATTTACCGGCCGAATGAGGTCAAGTGTTCCGGCTCTTCGATTTGGGTCATAGCTGGGAGAGAAAACGTCTCAAGAATGCGAATGCAATGCAAAATTAGTCCTTTTATATTCCAAATTATAGCTATGTGTATATTTACTCATACTCGTAGAGTAAATAACTCTTAATAATATATATCTTGCGAATAGCAGTTACTGTTACTGTAAGACTGGGTTGATTTATACTAAAAAGTATAAATATTACTTGAAAATTTGATAATGAATCCAAGAAACTTTACAATATTATATACCTTATATTTGCCTATTCTCTTACTAACTTGGAGCATTTTAATTGCTTTACGTAAAGAGCTATGACTGTTTTCGTTTGCTTCACGTTTCCCTGTTCTTGTTGTTGTTTTTCTTGGCATGTTTGTAAATTGACTTTAGTTGTCTTAGAAGTCGTTGTTAGCTGTTTTGACAACAACAAATGAAATAGTTAGGCATTTTACTCTGTGCCTTATGATTCGGTCGTCTGACTGTTGTTGGGCGTAATTAAAAGTGCAGTTTTCGCGGCCCGTTTAACTGGCTTTACAGTTAGCAATAGCAGTTCTAAATTACACTGTTAAATTACACTAAATACATTATGGTAAATCATCAAGTCTTGCAGTCAGTCATGCTCTGATTGGGCTTCAGATGCCGAATCAGATTCAGATTTGGATGCAGATTCGAATTCAGATTCCGATTCCCATTCAGATGCCATATCATGAACAAAAGGCGCAGCGAAACAACGTTTCGTATCAGTTAACGCTGCTATCTAACCTAATAATTGACTATAGTCTATATCAGTCGGTATATCTATCAGCTGACATGTGCCAATGGCTTTTATCTAATCAGCTCAGAATTCTCGGCTGAGTCATCGCTGCTGCAAAAGACGCAGACTGTTGCCAAACTGAATACAGTAGTCGCTCGCTAGATGAAAAAGTGATATTATCAAGCAAGAACATTGAATGGCATTCCAGTTATTCGTGTAGAAAAATCTTACACATGTTAAATCAAGTTTAGTAAAATATATAATATTATATAAGAATTCATATGATAATATAATATCCGATTATATAAGTTTGTTTATTTTTACACAAGTCTAAACAAAATGCGGTTTTCGTTCATCGCTTAATTCAACTTGAGTTCACTTAACTTGGTTTGTCGATCATCAAGCCAAGTTAATTTCCCATGTTGTCGTTCAGTACCTGCACTCTTTCAGGGTGTGCGTGTGTGTATGTGTGTAGAACAAACGAAAAGTCGATAAACCAGTTTGTGACTTGACTCGGAGGTAAGTGGAATCAAAACATTTAAGGCACAGTGCTGGCTAGGGAAACAGATTCTGTTGGGATTGAGAAGCGTAGCAACAGCAGCAACATTTCCTCATCGCCTTTTCATTCAATGTTTTTCACGCTGCGCAATTTTGAAAGTCGAACGCGTAGAAAAATGCGAGAGAGAGAGAAAAAGAGATGGGGAAAAAACTTGATTGACGCTATAATGCATATAACGCATTTAATTGAATCACCTGGTTACACGGCTGACCTCCGAGCTGCTCCCCTGCAAAGGCAATCTCAGCGATGACCGCCAAATAAGCCAGCTTTCAGCGGATTCCTCTAAACTGCTAATGAAGGCTTATAAATGATTCATTCATAAAGGTTAATGAAAACGAATCAATAATGAAGTTGTGAAAAATGTATATCTAGAATATTTAGGCCTGATGATTACGAAAATACTGGAGAAGGGCAATAGTTAGCGGAGGAGCTCTGAGAGTGCGAAGAAGAAAGTGAGGGAACAAGAGCAGAAATCGATGTGCGAAAGAGGCAGGAATAGGGCTAATAGACAGTAGAGAATGGTCTAGGAAAGAAAGAATCGATACACAAAAGAGGAACCAAAAGAATTGTAAACTTAAAGATATTGCGTGAAGGCAAGTCAATGAAAACCGCATTGAAAGGCGATAGTTAGAAGAAGAGTTCATAAAGTGCCAAGAAGATGAGAAAAACTATAGAATGAGATAAGAGCAGCACGTGATGTACAAAAAAACGAACGGCTTCAGAACCTAAGGAAACTGGAATAAAGGTAAGGCTTTGAAAATCGCATAGAAAGGCGAGAGATGGCACGAGTATGTAGAGGGTTTCCAGAAAGTAGAGCGAGAGCCGGAATCGATATAGAGAAGATGAAAGGAATAGGAATCAAAATGCTATAAAGGCATGGAAGGCGACAGATGTCAGATGAGCTGGCACAAGTATACCGACGGCAGAAAGTGGAGTGAACGAGAGAGAGAATCGATATAGAGAAGATTAAAGAAATTGAAATAAAAATATAGGAAAGGGTAAGACAATGAAAATAGCAAGAAAGGCGACATCAGGCTGATAAGTTCTGTGAGTTTGAGGGCGGAGAGAGTGAAAAGGAGCTAATGTGAGAAGGGAGTGATGTAGGAGGTTGTGTACATAAGGTAAGAAAGGTAAGGTGTAAGGTAAGAAAGGCAAGATAATATCGAAGGAGAGATACAAAATATCGAATATAATTTCTACTTACGAAGAGTATTAGATATACTCCAATCACTAAGAGTTTGGCATATTTAAAGGACTTGAAAAAAGAGGTCTCAGTGTGTTGCTTGCATGTCGAGTGCTTCACAGACTCTCAAAAGCAAACAAGTTAACAACATGAAAACAAAACAACAATTGTAGGGTTGTAGGTTGCCGATCAAGTGGCATTTGGCGTTGCTGGAGGTTGTTGGGGGCCTCAGATGGCCGAATGTGTACTTAACAAAAAATGAGCCAAAGCAAAATGGAAAACAAATTCATAATTATTGACAGAAACAACAGAGTTTTCGGTGTCGATTTACCAATTGTGTTTGCTTATTACTCGTCCGTTTATCGCATTGTTCACTTCCTTGTCTCGGTCTCGACTCGACGCGACTTTGAACTTGACTGCGGCCTAAGATGGTCTTGCGGCTGGAGTTGAAGTTGAGCCTTGGACTTGAGTTGATGGTTGGAATGGGAATTGGTGTTAATATTGGTATTGCTATTGCTATACCAAGGTATTGGTGTTGGAATTGGAGAACGTGCCCTCTTGACCTTGCCTTGACGGCTGTCTAAGGCTTTTAGCTCCGTCTGCAGCAAGGCTGGCGAATGATCTCACATACATATAAAGCCGATATCCATACAACCCCGTGACCCAAATGCCGCATAATAAGTGCAACAACTGCAGCAATTTGCGCGGCTCACGGCGCATATTCAAAGCAACTGCAAAAACAACAAAAGCCGAGTTAATAAATGAAATGAACAGAGAAAAAAGACAACAGCCAAGAGCCGACAACCAACCGCACAATGGCCAGGCAATAGGCATGGAAATTGCTTAGCTCCATAAATTGTGTCAGCGGCAACAAAAGCACGTGCCACAGCACCGACAAAGCACATCTACATACAGGGAGACAGGCGGACAGACGGACATGTGTGAATAAATGTACATCTATTTTCTATTGTTCAATAATTAAAATCGTACAGCAATTATACAACAGCTAAATATAGATGTAACTTTGGCTAGTTTCGGGCTGGAGTTGGAAATGAATTCTGATAAAGAGCTCAAAATATTTGGGATGCAGACACATCTTACTGACTAAACCCTATATGTATTTAGTATATATAATCAGCAAATATATCTATATCTACATCCATGTCTATATCTAGTACACTAAATTTGCATCCTGGTCGGATTAATTGCTCAAGATGTAAAGATAAACTGCTGAAATATTGGAATCAGATTTATAAAACATTTAGATAGTCGAAAGAATATTATATATGTATCTATAATATATCCAGTACTCCACTAAATTGCTGTGAATTCTAGTCGGATCGCTGAAATCTTGTATACAGATTAAGTATATATATATTAAGTATATACATATATCTATATCTAGTATACCTAAGCTAGTCTTGGGAAGGAATTGAAAATGGCTTATTTAAAGTGGCTTGCTTGAGAGTTCGAATTCTGATCTGTTTAGATATAAAGAGGAAAGAAACGTTGAGATCCTTAATTCCAGTTCGGGCTGGATTTGAAAACGGATACGCGCAAGCAGCTCATTACGAGTTCGAGTTATACTCGGCCCAAGGTATATATTTATGATGCATATAGGCTTGCGCCAGAATATGAAATGTAGATATATATATCCATATCTATGTATATCTAGTATTCCACAAAATTGTTTTATATGCAGCTGCATAAACGTGTCAATGTAGAGAAGTCTTGACGTCTTGTTGCCTGCAATATTTTGATATGCTGACACACGATCAACGAAATATCAGTTTAGTAATCTTCATAATCGACACGTTCTGTATGAAAAATATAATATGACGCTGGCAAGATTATATATTTAATGGGCGCCTGTTTGCTGGAAATGGAAATATGAATAAAAAATAACTCTGACCTCGATGCGAAATAAATATAAATTTAAGCGAAATCACTTAGAATACAAATAAGGCTTAGGCTTACTGCTAGAGGAGGGTGTATAGCATACACTGTATACAGAGTTTACCAGAGAGAGAGAGAGAGATAGAGAGAGTATCCCAAAGCTGGCTTTCCTTAGCGTGTCATTGTTGTAGTTGCTGATGCCATAATATTGCGTGCCTACCTATAGCTGTATCTGTATCTGTATCTGTATCTTTACACGAGCTGCACAGTTGCCTTAAGACAATGTCACTGGCGGCAGTCAGGCAGTTAGGCAGTCAGGCAAGTCAGGCACGCTCGTTGCTCATCATGAAGTTCGCTGGATGATAAGCATTATGACTATGACTGTGACCGCCGGGATGATGACGAGCTAGCTGCGAGTCATTCGATCGCAACAGATGTCTACGAAAATTGATGCTATTCATTATGGGAAATTCGCCTTGAAGAGGTTGTCGCTGTCTCTGTCGCCGTTGCAGCTTATCAATTGCAACAGCCGCGCAGTACCAGCTTTATTGTTATGGCCGGAAGACAATGGACGCGGGTCACAATAGCTTTACAGCGCTGGCCTTTGGTTTTGGGTATTTGTATACATTTCTCACATTTCACGCCTCCAAAATCGAATTCAAACGCGATTGCCAATGCAGCACATCGAAATTAGATTTATGCTTATATATGCTAATCATTTCAGCTGGAATTCAGGGCTGAGTTGTGTAAATAATGTTGTAAACTATATTATGAATATGCAATGCAGATGCATGAGCTATTCAAGACGCGACTCAGCCACGATTCATGCTAGAAGAGCAATTGCAATCAAAGCGTTCCAATTTGCTTACTGAATAATTACATAATGCGTGTGCTTAGCTCAGATCTGGATGTGTGTTTGCGGTATTTGATTCACTTGCTTCCTTTTGTTGCCCGCCAGTGATTCATCTGGCTAGGCTTACAGCCTTCTATAGTAATAATAATTGCTCAACGGTTTGATGGCCATTTGTCATTTTTCTGTGGCTCTTTCAGTTAGTTTACCAATGACTAAATGCAATTCCAGATTCGAGCTGACGATTCTAGCGGCAGCAGCATTGTCGTGTCATTTGCATTTCCGCCTTGGCCACAAGAATCACTTAGCATCGTTTGGTTGAATAATGTCTGCTAACTGTATTGTGCCATACTGTTAATGCAATGGGAAACAGCTAAACAATTTAGCCCCTGCCGCTTATACAATGCGATACAGTGCCAGTGCAGCATTAGTGTAAAAATTAGCTTAGCTTACATTTCACTCTAAACATTTAATGAGGCTGCCCGACGCGTCGTCGACGTTCCCCAGTCAGACGGTCGGGCATAGACGCCCTGTCGCTATGTTGCATAATTGTTGTTAAGCCGTCAATTCAATTGACGTCGCTCATACGTCCCGTTGTGCGGATGTCGTGTGTGGATGTGCGATTGTCTGCCCGCCTATGTGTGTATGTGTGCGCTCGTGTCTCTGTGTATGTGTGTGTAAATTAGTGCACATCCAATGCCTCTTACAGCTTTCTAAACTAAGCGCCGAGCACCGAAAACCAAACACACTAACTAAATAAGAGAGAGAGAGAGAAAGAAACACAAACTAATTTGTATAGTTTCTTTTGAAATCAACACAATATGTAGATGTCAGATATATGTATGTATAAAGTAGAAGAAAGAGTTTCACGTAAGATCTTCCAATATCAAACTACAATACTCCCACGAATCAGAAAATCAAAACCTTTTTATCTCTACACAAGCAAGGTCAACCCAATGAAAACAACACCAGTGATTCTTAAGCTCAACTGTCTCATTATAACTCTAACTCTAACTTAATCTCAACAGCTACAAATAGAATTAGTTAAATTGATTACAATTTTCTATTCAATACCCTACGACGATAAACAATAAACTACTGCACAACTTTTATCAGTTAGAATATATATTTCTCCCTATTGATTGTTGCTCCGAAGGGTGAAGTCTTTTATTTCAAGCTCTTTCATAATAACTTAAATCAATTGCCTTGGGTCCCAGAGCATGCAATTGGAGAAGAATTGTATTGCTATGTCCCTCTAGGAGAAGGTTTCACGTTAAGGATTGTCGTAAATCCTTCATTTAAAAGCGTCAGGAAGAGCCCGTCAGTTTCACGTATTACCAGGGTTTATTTTTTCAGACCTTGAGTGTTTACAGTGAATATACATATAGTGAAGTCATACACATAAATAAAATGATTTATTATTTTAGATTTATTTCTTTGTTGCAGTTATAATAATTTATATATAGAATATAACACAAATATTCTTAGATTCACTGTCGCAATACATCGCGACATTTATTAAGAACCAAGATTCGTTCCTGCATTTGAGAAAAGGTAAGCTCGGTGTCCCCTTATGTTAGTTAAAGAGAGCTATAATAGTCGAATTTCCAAACTATCAGATTTTAATGAAAATCTCTGTTTTCTATACATACATATATTATATATTTATATTCCTGCTTTATGCTAATCTAGCTATGCTCAATGTTAGGGCATTCAGTGCCTCATAGACGCTTCTCTTTGACTAGTTTTAGTGAATGCTCTGTATTTGATTTTTACTTTGTTTTCGTTATTGTTGCTGTCTTCATTGTTTTTTGTCTTTTTTAAAATTTATTTTTGCAACAAAATTGACGTTAATTTGTGGCAGACGCGAAAGCATTTGGCATTATTATCACAAATACTTCGTTACATACATATACATATATGTATGTACATGAAGCGGGAAAAAGGTATTTTTATTGCAATTGTTATGGCTCTAATAGTTTTTTTTTTTTAATATTTAATTATGTTATTGCATTGCTCAGCTGCTGTTCGATAGATTTGATTCGTGTGATTAATTGATCGATATGCATTCGCTTTGCATACAACACTTTCACTTGCATATTTGCAGTCGTTTAGTGAATCGATGAAAAGTGTTTTCAAAACTCAAATACATCATTTCCACACACAGCAAGAAGAAAATTGGCCAGTCTTGTGAAACCCAATGCAATGGGCTTCCTTTTCACATCCCATTGGCATTGATTAATGTGCGGCTCATAAATTTATTTATCCAACGCGCTGCGTGCTTGGCGATCTGCCAAAGGCAATTTGATGCCACTCACACACACTCACACACACACGCACACATTTATTAGTTTTTGGCATAGATTTTCAGGCGAATTTCCACCCAACAATTCAAATACATATATCGCAACCATTCCCTTAAGCATATGTAGTATATACATGCGATATAATGTACGAATTTAGTTGAACTGGAAACAGAGTGGGGAGCACGTGTGTAAACAATGTTTGCAATGTTATTGAACCCACTTCTGGCCTGGATGGAACCTCGTTCAAATGCAACGACCTCGACCGTCTTTGATGGCAAATAAATGGGCAAAGGTCTTAGAAATCGAAATGCAAATCGAATTAGACAACAGAGGGTATACATATGTACATACAGACTCTATATTATGTCACACTACAATCATGAAATGCGAGACAATCTCAATGCATTACAGTTTCTAGACGCGCGCCTCTATCAGCTATATAATATGGTTAATTGTCAGCTCGACTCAGAGAAGCAAAAAGCTTAAGCGAGATAACTTGACAAACAAATTAGTTAAGACATCATGAATATATGCACAAAAGATAAACAAACAATGGGAAGAGGTGAAGCCAAGGCTATACTTGCATATGAATAAGAACCCAGTGCAAATTAAGATGAGCTCGCTAATAGAGGTAAGAGCCGAGGTAAGAGTCATACAGATCTGACGAATATTACATATGAGAGCCGACGGCCTTGAGAATAAGACGATTTCAGTTGCTCTGAATCTAGAGATTGAAAGTGGAAGAGTAAAACATTGAGGGAATCTTAGAAGAAAGGTAGACTGAGACTGAAACTGAGACTGAGACTGAGACTGAGACTGAGACTGAGACTGAGACTGAGACTGAGA
>NW_022046663.1:0-21838 GCF_001654015.2 Drosophila navojoa
GCCCACACTGAAGCGCAGTCGCTGCTTGCTGCGCAGTTAGCAGAGCGCGAGCTTAAGCGTGCGTATCGATGCATATGCATGTACATATGTGTGCATATAAGAAGTGCAGAATGATTAGAATATCAGCTGGCAGGGTCCAGGGTATCGCCTAGTCGAGCAGTCTCGACTTGTAGAATATTTTCAATGTGAAGAGGATAACTCTAATAGAAAATGTAATGAAATTGTATTACTGTAGCTCGAGACGGATTTGAATTGATAACATTGTACCCAGCATATTTATCGATTATTGGAATAGATAGTATGATGGAAGGACAGGTGAGTGCAAAGAAGATTTTTGATAATTTCACAAATGTTACTCTA
Source organism: Drosophila navojoa (assembly GCF_001654015.2). The sequence goes on from NW_022046663.1 coordinate 361, forward strand.
GGCACTAAAAGAATTAATCCAGCCAACGAAGAAGGTCTAAATAATAAAATAAACCTTCGGGAGACAAGGGTGCTCAAGAATCTCATTGGGATTGTCTGGCCCAGATGACCCATATATGAGTAGAACTTTCAGCAGTTTCAATCTTGAATGTCAAGATCCCAATATCATTGGGATTGTCTGGCCCAGATGACCCATATATGAGTAGAACTTTCAGCAGATTCAATCTTGAATTTGGAGAGCCTTACACACAGTCCACAGCTCTGGTTTCAGTTCATTAATCGATTGAACCAAATGTAAACTAAATGCCATAACTTTCTAGAAACGTCAGCAATAGAGTTTATTTTTAAATGTCTGCGACATTGGCATTTTGTTGCCATTGTTAGCATATTTCCAAAACTAGAGCAGAATATTTCTCGGCGCTCTCGAATAGAAATGGTTTTCACAAACTCTTTGGCATGCTCATAAATATGATTAATTTGAGTCTATGATTAATATACATCTATGATTGGCTTGAATCTAATATCAATATGAATACAACATTTGTTTACCTATTTAATATTAATTGGGAATTTGTAATGCATTTGCATAACAATGCAAAGGATGATTCCATATACGGCTTGTAAACAAATGTATTTTCATATAACGAGAAGTCATTAAACATTTGACCACCTGCTGTCTCTCACTCTCTCTCTCTCGCTCTCGCTGTCTCTGTAGAAGTCCCATGTCTGATAGCCCAATTAATAATAAACTGGACTGTAAACAAATTGAGAAATTTATTCGCAACGGGGAAGTCCAGCGGCTAGAAACTCGAATTCGAATGCTCTAATGTCAAAGCTGAGCCATATGCGTGCATCTATCTCGCTCTTGCCTTCAATACAAGACACAAAGAGAGAGAGAGAGAGGGAGAGAGAGAGTGAGAGAGAGAGGGAAGAGAATCTATATATGCTGTTGGTGAACTGTGACACGAGTGAGTCCATTTGGGGTCGAGCTTGGCCCGGTCGCACATTGATAAATGCGTGGTCGAGACTTCTGGCCAAGAACTTGGTTGGCTTGACTTCTTCGGCTAGATCTCACTTTTGACCCAAAAAACAAAGAAAAAGAACATGGCTACGGGCTGGACTGGCTGGCCTGGCCTGCCCTGGCCTGGCCTGGCTTGGTAACTTTCCGATGGCGACGACCTCAAATGCAAATTTCCGCCTCTGATTTGGCGAATGCGATTCAGCTCGAGCTCAGCTCAGGGAGACGAAGACGATGGGAGGGGTCACATGGGAGGGGGGGGCATTGCAGCGGGCGGTCAGTGACACGCGTGCTGCGACCCAGAGCTGCATTGCATGCAGAGTCCCGAGAGTCCATAGTCCATAGAGCAAAGTCCCAGGCCCAGTTGGAATATCAGTCGCAGTCCAATTCAGTCCCGTTCCGTTCCGTCCCGTCCAGAAAAAGCGGGGCCAAGTCAGCGCTAAGGCGAATGCATAAATTAGCGTGCGGCATTTGCATAGTTTATTAAAATTTGGCATTCGCCATTTGGCCAACAAACAGCCGTTTCATTCTTCTTTCTGGCCATTTTCATTAATTTTTCGCCCAAATTTTTGTCAAGTGTGTGCGTGTGTGTGTGTGCGACTTTATGATGTCGGAGTGAAAGAAGCGTAGCCCCGAGCGGCTACCCCGATATAAAATGTCTTTGCTTAGGCAAGAGCCAAACCATTTAATAGACGCTCTCGCCCAGAGACAGATCAGATCAGATCAGAGTTCGACATCGGCCACTACCTCCATTTGATATGGCAATCAAACTGTTTACCCTCTTGGCTATTGGCCTGGCCCTGGCCGCCGTCACGGTCGATGGTGAGTCGCTGGCGCCCGCCGCTCCGCTCCGTCCCGCCCCGTACTGTAGCGTGTGTGTGTCCATCTCTTTCTAGCTCGTCACGTGGCCGGACACCGTCGTCACCAGCAGCAGCAGCAGCGCGGCATCGTTGCCAAGCCCCACCATGGCGCCCAGACGCGCGTCTTCCCTGGCGCCGTGGCCATCAAGAAGCTGGTGCTGCTCAAGTTCAAGAAGATCGTGCCCATCTCGCTGATCCTGCTCAAGTCGAGCAACGACAACGAGGCCGAGCTGGTGCCCGTCTACCCGACCGATCAGATACCCGAGAACGTGCAGTTCATTCCCACGCCCAACGGCATCTCCGGCCACAAGGACGTCCAGGCCATTGCCATACCCAGCGAGCTGCACGAACAGCTCCAGATCAACGGCCTCTCCAACGTGGAGAACATCGAGGCTCTGCTCCAGGGCAGCTCCATCATCGGCGACAGCATCCAGGGCGAGGACGGTGCCAGTCCCGTGGGCAACACCATTGCCGTCGCCCAGCCCGAGGACGCGCCCCTGGTGCAGAACGACAACGACGACAGCCAGCTGCTAGAGGGCGCCACCGAGCCAGCCGCTGGACCGGCCAGCGCCTCCACCGTCGCCGCCAGCACCCGCCGCCTCTCCAGCAACGACCTGCTGCGCTCCGGCATCCGCAACTCCGCCCAGCTGCAGAAGACCAGCGTCGAGGAGATTCCCCTGCTGCTCTACTCGGCCACCGATGACGGTGCACCCGGCCAAGAGGTCTTCGGCGAGCGGCGCTTCGTGGCCGCCACCCCGGCACGCCGTCGCCACCACCAGTTCTACCACTAAGACGCTCGGCTCGATGCCGCCTATTTATTACCGCCACCACTCCGGCCCCAGCCTAGCCGAGCCTAGCCCGGCCTAGCCTATGCCGGGGCCCATCCACTATCTGTAGCTTTTCTTCTACCCGGCTGTCACAGCACGGCATGTGGTATTTTTTTTATTTTTTTTTTTTATTTTGCTTGTGCTATTTGCTTAGACTGAACTGAATATAAATTAACATTATGAGAAATGACAAAGGCGCGCGATGTGTTGGGCTCTCTGCTTCCGGGGCTAGTGTAGTGTAGGGGGGTAGTGGGGCCAGCCTTGTTTTTCCTGCGCTTATCACAATCTGAAGGCGACGACGATGACGGCGAGGACGACGACGATGGCGCAGTGCCTGCAGTTATCAGCTTTGTTGTGCCGTTGACGTGACGTGTCCTGTGCCTCTACCTCTGCCCCTACCTCTGCCTCTACCTCTGACTCTACCTCTACTTTTGCCAGAGCCCATGTCCTGTCGTGTGTGCGGCTGGCAGCGCCAGACAGCCAGGCAGCGGCTCTGTCAGAGAGACCTGTGCCGGTGCCTGGGCCTGGGCCTGTGACCAGAGCCTGTTATAAATTTCTCGTGTCCTCACGTGCACAAAGCCGACAAACAAAAACACAAACAAAAGCCAAAGTCAACGGCACAAAAAGGCACAACAAAGGACCGAATGCATATCGCAAAAATGGACAACAACAAAAGACAGCCAGAAGATAGCGGAGCTACGGAGCAAACAGGCCGAACAGCAAATACGCTTAACGTTTCACATGAAATAAAAGCTAAAGTCATTACTGCTTAGCCGTATTGAAATAAAAGCTAAGCTCGCTACTTTTTAGCCGTTTACCGGCTGTCATTTGCTATAAGAATTATTGAATCGGTAAATCTTTTATTTTGTATTGCTTAAGCCTACGTTTGCTATCAGCTTTTATTTTCATCGACATAAACTTTTTAGCCGTTTTTCGGCTAAAATTTTTACGGGCGTATTTTTTAATTTTTATTTATTTATTTTATTTATTTTTTTTTTCAAATGATTGAACAAATTTACTTTAATATAATTTCTATTTTTTAACTAAAGTTTTTTCGTTTGCAGCAAATTCCAGACAAAGAAAAATTATTTTTAGCCGTTTTTCGGCTAAAATTTGTACATGCATATTCATTTTATTATTATTATTTTTTTTTTTTTTTTATCATTGAACAAGTTTACTTCAGTAGGTATAATATAATTTCAATTTCTTAACTAAAATTTTTTTTGTTTGCAGCAAATTTCAGACAAAAAATATTTATTTGTAGCCGTTTTCCGGCTAATAATTTTGTTATTAAATTTATATACTGAACTTTTTCTGTCTACTATGAGTTTATATCTTTACCAACTCACATTTTATGTTTTTTTTAGCTATTTTACGGCTATATATTTCTGATAGTCGCATATAGGACAAAAAATTAAACTTTTTCTTTTTTATTTTTAAGCCCAAGTTTGCTATCTACTGCCAGCTTCTTATCGACATCTTGTGCAACTCACCCAAACTTCCTTAACTTCCTCATAATGGGGCAAATTGACTTCCCACTCCATTTCGCATTAGCACACCCCCGAAGAGTGTAATTATTTTCCGATTTTCTTTTCCATTAAAGCCACAGAATGTTTTTGCTTTATTTACATAAACCTTAAAAATATGTACATAAATACTAAAAAAAAAATCAAAAAAAAAAAAAAAGAGACAGTAATATGACGTGTGCACAGAAGTCGAGTCAAGAAAATAACATCTGGAAACTCCGTAGTTTGCGGCCAGTTGAAGCTGCTCGAATTACATCGGATAGTGTATAGGCAAACGAATTTCTAAGGGAGCAAAGGCTCATCAGCCCCGAGTTTCGGGGCAAAAGTAACTTTGTGTTCTGTGGCACGGTGCACGTAGCGGTTGCAGTTGCAGTTTCCAGTTTCCAGTTACGGTTGCAGCTGTAGCAGGAACCGGCCCATATGTCTGCCCGCCGGACTGACAGCCTAAAAGCCAAAAGCTGACACAAAGCACTTTTCAAGATTGTAAAGCAAACTAAACGGAACAAAGGCAAGCCAGATAGAAAGAGAGAGAGAGAGAGAGAGAGAGGGATACACACAGAGAGAGAGAGAGAGAGAGAGAGAGAGAGAGGCAGCGAGTCTGGAACAATAAGATGCTGAACTATAATCTATGGGGCTCATTAGACTAGGCGCTCACTGGGGCGGGCTACAGCTCTAGCCAAGTCAACGGCCGTAGTAGGGGGGCGGCACGTATATGGTCACGCGCCGGTTGTCGTTCCTGTAGTTGAAGCGGCCGCAGGGCGGCGGGCCGTAGTAGGTGTACGTGCAGATGGTGCAACAGTTGAGGGGCGTGGTGATGACCATAACCGGAGTGTGCCGGCTGGGCAGCGGATAGGCCAGTGGGTAGCGCGGCGGCCCGGGCAGCGGAACGCCCGGCGGCAGTGGGCGAGGCACGGGTACGGGCACGGGCACCGGCATCGGCGGCGGGGGCAGCGGAGCAACGGGCGGCAGCCCAGGCGCCAAGCAGCACGGACCAGGCGGCGCCGGTGGAGACGGTGCTACCACGTACGCCTCGCAGCAGCGATTCTGCTGGGAGGCCTCCAGGGTGCAGGGCGAGACGCAGTTGTTGAACAAGCTATTGAACCAGTCCGTGATCACGTTCAGCGTGCGACCCTGCCGCTGGCTGGTATCGTATGGCCCAAAGGTCTCGATCGAGGTGTTGAGCACCGGCTGCAGGTCCTCCAGCCGTGACGAGCCATTTACGTACAGATACTCGATGTTGTCCGCGACGGCGCTGCTGTTCCTTGGCCGGGGGCGCCAGCGCTGCAGCGGCACCTTCTGCTGAGCGCGACTGCGCGCTGAAATCGAGAAGCGATCGAGACCGGCTTTAATAATGCCGCCCCAAAGTATGCAAAGGTGCGAACGCTTACGGAGAGGTGCATGTGCGCAGAGCCACAGACAAACATTGAGTGTAAAACCGGGGTGAACGAGGGAACCTAAAGCCACTAGGCAACCAAGTCTATGTGTCTATATATATCCAGTCTATCCAGGCTCATTGAGGCCAGGTTTACATATAAAATTATCTATTTATATTCATTCTCATTTTCATTCATTCGTGAATTTAAATAATTAGAGATGGTATTTGCATCTACAAAACCGTATGTACATAGCAATCGATAGTCGATATAAGAGAACTGGTGCTATCAATATGATTAATCGATCGATATACGTGGGTAAAGAAGTGGTAAAGACTTTTAACTAAATATAAATATAATAAGGGATATTCGTACTGACAGAAGGACTGATGAATACATATATAAATGGATGGATAAACGGAAGGACTGGTAGAGGAATGAGGATTACTTTGGACAGCTTCAGTCTTCAGTTCCCGGTAAAGTGAACTGAACCAGGTGCATCTGCTTTGTGCTCTGAGGCAATTCCTTGAGCTCCGCCGGCACTACCGGCCTTTGCCTGCTTTCAGTGGTGCGTATGTGGTGCATTGATACAGCTTAAATTAACAAATGCATTTTATTCGAGTGCTTAAAGTGATTCGTTGGCAAACAAAAAAAAAAGAGAAGTGGCCATGCTTTAAGGTCTAGGTGGTGCGGGTGCTGCGGGTGCTGCTGTGCGTATGGACTCAAACGGTACTAACGGCCGAACGCAAAGGGTCGATTGAAGCCGCCAAAGACATTGCTGTTGGCATTGGCGCCGCCGCCGGGGCCGCCACCCCAATTGAATCCGCCGCCATTGGCATTGGCGTCCGCTCCGGCTCCTGCTCCATTGCGATTGCCGCCGGCGCTGGCATTGGCGTTCGCATTGGCCGACTGCCCGTTCTGGCTGGTGGCGCTGGCGCTACTCGACGCCGAGTTCGTCACGGAGCCGTTGGGGTTGCGCTGCGAGCTGATGTTCGCATTGGTGTTGGCCGCGGCGTTGCCCTGGTTGTTGTTGCCCTGGAAGATGGACTGGCTGTTGGCGCCCGATGTGATCGTCTCCTGGTTGCCGTTGCGCACAATCTGCGTGTCCGTGTTGGCCGTGTTGCTGGAGCTGCCCCGCTGATTGTTGTTGGTGGCGGTGGAGCCGCTGTTCGAGCCAATCGTCTCGCCGTTGCCCGTCCGCGTGTGCTGCGTATTCGCATTCGAGCTGGTCGCCTGCTGCTCGCCGGGCCGGAAGTTCAGCGCCTGGCTCTGGGCGCCGTTCGAGTTGTGGCCGTTGCTCGACTGATGGTTGGTGTTCGCCGAGCTCACCTGCCCGCTGCTGCCGTCCTCGGCCAGGTTGGAGCCGATGCTGCTGCTGCCCGCATCCTGCGAGCCGTCCGCCTTCTGGTTGGCAAAGTTGTTGCTGCCCGCCTGCTGATTGAACCCGGGGCCGCCCTTGGCGCCGGCACTGCCCGACGACTGCACGGGGCCGCGCTTGTTGCCGCCCTCTGGGAAGCCTGGCTGTCCGAAGCCGCCACCAAAGCCGCCGCCACCGAAGCCGCCGCCGCCGAAGCTCGGTGGTCCGCCGAAGCCGCCGCCGAAGCTCGGGGGTCCGCCGAAGCCGCCGCCGAAGCCGCCGCCCGGACGTCCGAACTGGCGACGTGGACGCTCCGCCTCGAAGCCGCCGAAGCCGCCGAAGCCACCACCAAAGCCGTTATTCGGCTGCGGATAGCCGAAGGGCACGTACTGGGCGTGACGCTTGGGCCGCAGGAAACGGCGATTGGCCACCGGCTGCGGGCGGAACGCCGCCTGCTGCGGACGGAATGCCAGCTGCTGCGGACGGTATGCCACCTGGGGCGTGCGACGTTGCCGGAATCCGTTGCCGAAGGGAATGCCACGCGAGGCGGCCGTCTCACCGAAGCCGCCCGCATTGGCCGAGGTCTGGCCGAAGCGCGTGCGCCCGAAGGCGTTCGAGTTGCTGAACGTCTCCTTGACATTGAGGCCGCCGATCTGCTGGTTGTTGGTGAAGCTGTTGCTGTTGGAGCCGACGCGAGCGCCACGGCCCTGGGCGTTCACCTGCGCCTGGCTGAGCGTGTTGCTGTCCTCCACCTGCCTGTCCAGATCGAGGCTGAGCAGGCCCAGGCCCAGGCGCACATCGCCGTTGGCGTCGCGCTGCAGTCCGAAGCCCTGCCGGATGTTGTCCGGCGAGAGGGAGGCGCCCAGGCCGACGTCCCCGATGCGGAACTGATTGGCCACGCCCCCGCCGATCACCGCGCCGTTCGCATTGGTGCGTGTGCGCGTGAACGTGTTGCCCAGCTGCAGTCCGCCCAGGTCCAGGCCGCGGGTCAGCGCCTGGCTGTTGGCGACCACGCGCTGTCCGTTCTGGCGCGTCACTGCGCGCGAGTTGGACACGCCGCGCGTGTACTCCAGATCGTTGCCAAGGTCCACCTGGCGCTCGTAGGCGTTCGTGTTGGCCCTGGACACGGAGCCCAGCTGGCCGCGACCGCCTCCTCCAAAGAAGCCAGGTTGCCCACCAAAGACGGGTTGACCGAACGGTGCAAACTGCGCCTCAGCTAGAGAGAGAGAGAGAGAGAGAGAGAAAGAGAGAGAGAGGGTGAGAGTGAGTGAGAGGGAATGAAAGTTGATGCGACCAGAAGGTAAATGCAAAAGTTTTTGGCCCATCTGGCGAAACTTTGTTATTTGTTGTGCGATATTTAAGATAAACATATCACAAGATTCATGCATTTATAATCCCCCCTAAAACACACAGAGAGCGAGAGAGAGAGAGAGAGAGAGAGAGAGAGGGAGGGAGAGTGACAGCAACAACAATAGCAAAAGCAACTGGCTCAAAGAACTCCTCAAACTTGTTCCACACGCCTCGTTCTCGTCTTTGTTTTTTTCCATATTTGATTTTATTATTTTTTTTTTTTCGACTGATTCTAATTTGAATATCATTTAAATGTGCGCGGTATTTTTCCCATTATTATTATTATTTTCAAATTCTGTTTGCGGTTGCTTTGCCTCTTCACTTTTTGTTTTTTGTTTTTTGTTTTTTGAGCTTCTTTCAAGTTTTTGGCAAAGTTTTTTATGCTAACTATCTGGCGCGAAAGTCAAAGAAGTATAAGTATGTATTAAGTGTATATACTCCCAGGGAAAGTATAATTAATGAAACATGCAATTATCATATAGCATACAATATGAATATAAGTGCAAATATGAGTATATTAAAATACTGCCACAAGTTCTTATGACAGTGGAATATTTAAAGATTAAAATAAAAATAAACAAATTTAGAAAATTAACATCGAAAATTTGTCAAATACTTGATAATCATTTTTGATTTTTTTTTTTTTTGGACTAAATAAATATAAATAAAATAAATTCTTGTCAAATGACAGTTTTCTAGTATATTATATTATTATTTATTATAATATTAATTGTTAAATTTCCATATGAAACCAAATTTCCATACATGAAATTCGCCTATTCCTACTTTAGGAAGAGTGAAGTGGATTTGGGGGTGGGAGTTGGATTATGAAAATATATTTCAATTATATGAAACTAACTTGAATCTTTATTAAAAATTTGGAGACTCTAGCTCTATAAAAGGTAGGAAAGATGATCGATAAATAATTGTTATCGATAGAAAATATATCGGAAATGATTTTCTATTTGTGCAAATAACTCGATATGAACTCACAAAGAAATCTCTCTCTCAAATTTCTAGCTTCTGAGATCAGACAGGTTCACACAGACGGACAGAAGGACGGACGGACAGGTAGATGGACGATGAATGCTATATCGAGTATGCTCTTCGCCTCTGCCACGCCTTCTGCTGCCCCTTTCATAAATTAGCACATTATTATTTTAGCCTGATTTCCTAATTTTTTATGGATTCTGGGTATAGAAAGTATTGCATCTGTTGCTATTTCAAAAAAAAAGGGAACCTCTATTCACAGCTGATTTGGCTCAGATAAAACTCTAGTATATCATATAGAAATGAGTAATATATATAATTATTTTTCCCAATGTCAATTTTTTATAATTTCGTTTCACAGCTCAAGGTCAACTACTCCATAATTCGAGCACACTTTTAACAAAAATAATTTGGCATTTTCTTTCACTTATTTAAAAAAAAAAAAAAATAGGAATAATAATGTCATGCACTTTCACATTAAAAAAAAAATTAAATAAATAAATAAATAAAAATAAAAAATAAAAAATATATATAAATTATTTGATCACTGTTTCAATTGAAGCACTTTAGCTTTCGCACTTGTTGCACTGTTCTCTGAGCAACAAAAAAAAAAGTATTTATATAAAAAAAAAATTATTGAGAAAAAAAATTCGATTATATAAAGTGTTATATAATGTTATTCGATATTTTAACGGCCTGTTGTTGTTGACACATAATTTGGAAACGCGTTTAATCGGCGAGCGTAAGTAAATGTTTGACTGGGAGTTGGAGAGGGAGAGGGAGAGGGGTAGATTGAGTGAGCGAGCGAGCAAGAGCGTGTCAGTTGTACTGTGTGTGTGTGTGTGTGTGTGTGTGGCTGCCCCATTATCCCTTTTTGCGTATTCCCTGCGCTTTTGCCGTAGCCGTGGCCGTGGCTGTTGTCCTTTTGCCGTGCCTGTCAATATGCCGTGCACGTTGCCGCAAAATCCGGCGATAATTTCGCAATTATTGCTGTAATATCAAAGCCTAAAAGTACGCGGCGTGCGTGTGTGTGTGTGTGTAGGTGTATTGGTGTCATTATCCTGTCTGCCCGCTGCTCGTTTCGCTATTGTTGTTATTGTTATGGCTGCTGCTGCTGCTGCTGTTGCTGCTGTTGCTGTTGCTGCTGCTGCTGCTGCTGCTGTTGCTGCTGCTGCTGTTGCTATTGTTGGTAGTGCTGCTGTGCCAAGGCACAAAAATATTTACCTTGCGGTTGACAAACTGCCAGCCAACACACAATTAATCCAGCAAATGCGTGCCGCATCCTCATCCTATCTGCGGCCCTCAACGTCTATCTCGGTTGTAGTATCTGCGTATCTGATATCCGCCCGATGCCCGCGACTCTCAGCAGCTGTGTGCTACCTAATTTACCGTTGCGAAAACAGCGCACGCAATGAGCGCGTTTTTGGCCGCTGGCGACTTTTATCGTGCGCGGTTATTGTCGTGTCTTTTCGACGTGTTCTTTTTTTCCGATGTTCGTTGTTTTTTTTTGCTGCTGCTGCTGCTGCTGCTGTTGCGCGTGTGTTTTGCGTTAAGCGTTCGCTGGCGTTCTAAGCCTCTCGCTGGTGTTGTAATCAGGCTTTAAACCAAACAATAATTAACGCGTTTTTATTGATTAGCTGCCGACTGAGGCGTCGCGCCCGACGTCAACGTCGGCAGCAAGCTTATGTTGATTATTAAACTACATACATGCATACATGTGTATGTGCATGTGTGTGTGCATGTATGTATATTCACCATTTTTTGTTTGTTATCTTGAAAAGAAATTGAATTTCGTACAGGTTTTGGGGGGGCTAGACTAACCTGGCTTTTGTGATTCTGGCGAGCTCGCAATTCTCGTTTAACTTGTTTCCTAATGCTTGAACAGCAGCAACAACAACAACAACAACAATAACATTTCTATAGCATTTGCTTTGTGGATGAGTTCATAAAAAACTACACAAAAAAAAATCAAGCGAAATTATTCTTTTTTTATAATTATTTTATCGCTTCCAGATGTGAAGTTGATTTTCGTAGGGGATTTTTGGGCATTGCTATTATTGTATCAAAGAATCGATGCGATTGAGTTTCTTTAATATACATATATATATAGAGAGAAAGTCTTCTTTGTCTGAGTACAGTAAAGCTATATGACATTTGAAATACGAAAAGTTCCCAAAGAAAGAAGATCAATTGAAAAATGGGTCAAAATGTGATTAGTTTTTTGAATATGTGGTTAAAGAGTGGGAAAGGGAGGGATGAAGTGAAAGAGAGAGAGAGAGAGAGAGAGAGTGACAGAAAGAGAAAGAGAAAGATGGAGTGAGAGAAAGAGAGAGAGAGAGTGATATATAGAGAGAGGGCGAAATAGATAGAAGGACAGAGAGAGAGAGAGAGAGAGAGAGAGAGACAATGGCATACACAGAGAGAGAGAAAGAGAGAGAGGGATACAGATTTTATGAGAGAGAGAGAGTGAGGAAGATTCATCCAGTAAAGTTCTTCTAAAGCCCGAATTCATTTATTTCTTAGGAAGAGTAAACGTACAGTGAAGCTCACGCATAACAAACGATATCTATACAAAAAACATATTTTATCAGGGCACGATTGATTACGGTAAAGCTAACCTACACCAAATGCTTGCTATTTATATATTTATATTTATATAAAAATGAAATTTTAATAATAGATAAACCCTAAGATCTTGTAAAACAACTAATCTTTATAAGAATAGATTCTCGATAAAAAAGAAAGACCTACAGTACAGCTCTGATATCACAGACGTTTGCTATAAAATAATCAATAATCAGGGAATAAAAGCCCTCATAAAGTTTTCCTATAACAAGTCTACAACATCATATCATATCATATCATAAAGCTTCCAGCATTTTCAATTCAATTCGAATGCCCTCAATGCCACTATAGCCAGCTATCACTGTACTCAGCATGAGATTAATGTGTGTGACCATTTGGTCATTTCTAGAGCTGAGGCAAACTTGAAAAAGCTGATAGACGTAATTGAATACCCTCGGCATACGCTCAGAGTAGTTGAAGTGTGAACAGCTGAGAGTGAAACAAGTCGAATGCATTGTCTCTAGGCCCTGAGTACTCGGATCAGCCAGACTCGGAAAGAGAAGCTGAGCCGAGCCGTTTAGCTGGAATTCAAGTTCGACATCTCTGGGGCGGCTACGTAGCTACGCATCTGTTTGTTGACCCGCCGCGTTGCCATAAAACTAAGCAGACTCATCTAGCAGGTAGTGGGAAGTAGTCGTATGGCGTTGGCTTTGACTTTGGCTTCGCTTCAGGGCCAAGCGGGGCTTACGAGTTTCCCATTAGCGTCAACGTACGCGCTGTAGGTCAGTCGAGGCGTTAGCCGCTCCGGCCGGACACATGATATTTATTATTATTCGCATATTCATTATCCGAATTAGTCATTAAATTGTCTTTAACTCGTCTGTTGACAAATCTCTTTAGCGCTCGGCCAACTCGTCCCAGAACAGACCCCAGACTCTGTCTTCGACTCGAATAGCAGCGACTCTGTTCAGGAAGACAAATATTTAATGTTTCTTTTGCTTTCTTAACTTATTTGATTACCTAGATTTAGACAGATAAAAGCTGCCATTGAGTATAGATGGAATTGAGTTTTCTTTATGATATCTTACATATCTATATCTAACTAAATCTATATGATAGTAAAACCTATTTGATAAGCTACCCAGAGTATGGGAGTGGAAACATTGTTATATAAGGCACATAATCGATAACAGTGAAGCCGAAATGGATATCGATCAATCTTGATATACTTGTGCTATACTGGGACATCGATTTTAGAATCTATGAGAGCTAGGCACCTTTTGTAGATCGCCGTATAGCGCGTGCAGATCGATCGAGGGTATCTCGAGGTCCAGCAGTCTCGACTAGAGCACGCTTACTTGATCTAGTATGGGCTATTGCTCTTCGGTAATCGATAATCAGCTGAGTATAGGTTACGGCAGCTTAGTCGTGGCCCAATCGTCTCCATAATTGTCAAGAGCTCAACATTTTTGGTAATACAGGGTTCCAGTAAATTTATTGAGCTGCTTTAGCAGGAAATATCTATGCGAAAAGGCTAAGATGAAAGACTAAGTTCTAGTCTAAAACATGCTTAATTCTATTAATTAAAAAAATATTTTTAAATATTTTGCCTCTTGATATTTTGATATATGTATATAGATATGTTTTTGTTTGGCATAATTTCAGGCCTAATCAAATGAGCTAAAACTAAATTAACATAATTTGTTCTGTTCTCGAACAAATTAATTAAAATTCTATAAAAATGTAGAATTTATTTTTGTTTTTCATAACCGATTCGATTATTCCGTGTATAACAATAGAAATCGATGATTGTTTTGTTTTCTTGAGAATCTTAAAAGCAGCAAACAAATCTTGATAAACAAATATAATTATATACACCCATATATATATATGTATATATATATATATCTCATTATTAGACAAGCTCTTGGAAAACTTGAAATATCATCTTCAGAGCAATCAAAACTAATATGAAATATAATATATATATAAAATATAAGCAGAAAAAGAAGAGCTAATTAGTTGACGTCATAGAATGGGCTCATCAGCGAACGGGTTTTTTTTTAGCTGTTATCTAAAATTGTGTTTTATCAATTTGATTTGAGTTAGTTTGGTACAATTTTGAGGACTTTTGAGCTGGCAGCTAGAGAACTACACTGAGCGAACAACAACAACAACAACAGCGATTGGGTCAAAGCTGGCAAAACTATCGCCAGGAGGAGAGACCAAGAGAGAGAGAGAGAGAGAGAGAGATGCAGTATTTGAGAGAGTGAGCGGAGAGAGCGCAGTTTAGTTTTTTTTTTGTTAGCCATGGCTTAGCTCTGCTTCGATACGCGTATAAAAAATTGTTTTTTATTGTTATTTGATTTCTAGCGTTTATCGGTCTGGTGGCATCTTTACGCTGACGAGCGCTTCGAGAACGCCCCAGACCCCAAACCGCCCCTTCGCTTCCCCCCGCAACAACTTCTATGCTAAGCCCTGCCACGCCTGAATCGCTGCTGCTACTGCTGCTGCTGCGCTGCTGCTGCGCCGCCGCTGCTGCTGCTGCCTTGAACGCGTGAAATGGAGTAGAAAAATTGTTTTTCTATCAAAGGCGAAAAATCGCAGCGGCGTGCAATCCCCCCACACCCCCCCCCCCCCCCTCCTCCCCTCCCCTCCATCGCCCTTCGCCCACCGACAACCAACAACCCTCACCCCTGGCCATTAGCTGGCAGCAACAATTTTGTTGTTTATGCTGCCATCGCGTTCGGTTCTCTATCAATTTAATGCCCGCAACGTCGCTGGACACGCGGCTTTAACTTTGTTCGAACTTTGTTTTAGATTTTGTTATTGTTGTTGTTGCTCTGTTTTTATTGTTTTCTTCTTTTTTTATGCATGTATTTTTTGGCTTGGAGCTGGGGCGGGTGTGTGTGGGGGTGGGGGGTGGTGGTATGGGGGTGTGGGGCTTTTTGGTTTTCTGGTTCTGTTACGGTTTCAGTTTCGGCTTTTTGCTGTCCGCTCTTGTCTGGCGGCATTAGCGCGGCTCAGACTCTGATTTGCGCTGCTAATTGAAGTTCTATTCGCCTCGATGGGGGCGCAGAGTGCGGCGACAGCGCGACAGCAGGTGATTCCCGCACTTGGCTCAAACTGCCAGAAGTCGAGCTTCATAGATTTAGCAATCCAATTCGGATACATACATATATATGCATATATACATAGATATAAGCCAAACGGGTCTGGATGAGCACGCAGGCCCGTCTAATGTATGCGAGCCAATCGAGGTTACGAAAACCCGCTTCGGCGATTATCGGCTCAGAAGTTGTCGGAAATCGACTTCCTTTAGCATTAACTAGATTCAATATGAGCTCATGTTTGTGCCTAGGGGCGGCTAGGGAGGCTGTCTTCTGGAATCTTCCATTACACTTAAAAACTACAATCTTCAATTAGAAATCATTGATAGAAATCATTATATTATTATGATAGTAGGCCTAGCAGCCTTTGGCTTGAAAACCTAGAGGAAATCTGATTATTGTCTATTGCCAAAACCTAATAATTATGAAACTCTATGAAAATATTTCGAAAAAATCCCCAATGCTATTTTAAGCGCATCGAACTGAACCTGCTACAGGTGGTTCAAGGCAGTTTTTGGGGCTTTTTTCTGCTTCGCTTCAAATGGCCTGAGTTAGCTAAACAACAGTAAATTCTTATACCCATTGGAAATGGAAAATCAGGGTATAACGGTTATCTTAAAAGAGGGCTTGGCAGCACCTATAAAGTAGATAGATTCTTGATCTAGCTGAATCGATCAATCGATAAAGTCTGTCCATTAGTCTGTGCTTTCTTCGATGTGCTCAGTTGTTTCTCTGTTCTTCTGTCCTTCCATAAGTCTTTACGTCCGTCCATTTTTCCATATTCTAGTTGTTCGTCCAACCGTCCGCCTTTCGTCTATCCGTCTTGCCGTTTGTACGCCCATCCGTCCTTTCATGCGTCTCTGCGTCTATCTATTTTAACGTCTGTCCGTCATCCGTGCTATTCCTATCTATTCCTTCGTTTGTCCGTCCGTCTCTATGTATGCATATTCATCAATCTCAGAGCCTATAAGAACTGGGCTTTTATATTGCATTCCCTATGCTCCCTAGAGTCCCTATCTAACTTCCCACTTTACTGATATCCAGCTAACAGATTTTCCCAATTCAGTTATTCAATCATATTCATATTCCTTGCTTTCCATTTAGTTTAATGGATATTTTATACAACTATTCTGATACAAGCTCTGATCGAACGAGCTGCAGGGTATCTCCTAGTTCGTGCACCGCCTATAAGAGCTCAGCTTACTTGTTTTGGCTCTTCATTTCTTACTCTATCATATCAGCAAAACAACTTTTGTCATTCCCACTAGATTTCGTTGTTGTTGTTGTTGTTGAGCCAGTTTGGTTATTGGTCGATCGATTATAGATTTTGGAAAACAAAGACTCTACATATGGGCTGATCTATAGATAGATGTAGAGAGAGAGAGAGAGAGAGAGAGAGAGAGAGAGATTATATACATATATTCATCTGCATAGAAAGAACTCTACCAACTTTGACTTTGTTCGTTCTTGATGTTTGACGCCAGTCAATCGTATCGCATCTGAGCTACATTTGTATGTATGTATATCTATAGATGTACATATGTACATTTGCATATATATGTATGTTTATTTGCTTCTTCATATGCCTTTTGTACGTCTATCGGAGCATTTGTCTCTCTGTTCTTTTGTGATCAACATTTGATAATAACTTGTTTTGACAAATTTTTCCAAGTTGCAAAATTTGCAAATTTGTTACAGTTATAGCCACAGATGCACTGCAGTTGTATGTGTGTGAGTGTGTGTGTGTGTGTGTGTGTGTGTGTGTATGTGTGTGTGCCATTATATTGTGCATTCAGTCAGCCATATGTTTGCCTATCTGCAAATACTTATGAAACATATCTGCCACCTTGTACGCCCCCCTCCTCTTCCTCATCTTTCTCACTCTCTCTCTCTCTCTCTCTCTCTCTCTCTCTCTCTAGAGTCGTGTCTGCTCCCCGTTGCTTTGGCTCGTTGTCTCCTTGTGTTTGTTTTGAGTTTGCTGCTGCTGTTGCTGCTGCCGCGTCTGCATTGCGTCTTTTGTTATTATTACATTTTCATAAATGCAAAAGCACACACTCACACACACACACGCACACACACACACACACAGAACTCGTTGATAAATTTTGTAAAGTTTTGTCTGCCTCGTTGTCGGCATGCGGCTCGTTAGGGGTCTGTCTCTATGGCTCTGACTTGAAGTCGTCTTCTCGCCTCCCGCAACACACACACACACTACACACACACACACACACACTCGTTCACTTATGTATGTATTTGCCTTTTTGTGGCTTCGCTAACTGCTGTCTGTCTGTATAGTAATTGCAACCTACCCCAAGTCGAGCCCACCTCAGCCCCCCCTTCCACCGCCCTACCGTTTTCATACGCATGAAGAATTGCCTGAACTGCATGTTGAAATGAGATATTTCAATTTTGTATTGTAATTTTAGTAAGTTAAATGTAATTTTTGAAGACATGAGGCGCTTGTCAGGCGACCCAGCCATTCAGTCCTTTGTGTGCGCACGTTTCAGCTACCCCGAGCCTGAGCCCGACTCCTGCCAGCTGGCTGGCTGGCTGCTTTGTTGAGGCTAGAGCCGCCTGCCCTGCACCTGCACCCCTCCCCCCCCCCCCCCCCCCTCTCCCTCGGTGGCATCATGACTCTTATGCAATTGTCTGCAACGGCCCGTCGGTTCAATACTTTGCAACAAAAGCCAGCTACCCACCCCCGTCTCCTGCTGGCTCTGCTCCTGCTGTTGCTGCTGCTTCTGCTGCCTCTGGCTGCCTGCAGACAACATTATTTGTTGCTTCTCCTTAGAAAATTATGCACATAGCCAAAAACTCTGTGGAGCTGCCTTCGTGTCGTGTTTGTGCACGTAATAAAGTAGCACCCCCCACCCCCTGCCAGCCCCCCTGCCATCGCACACCCTAGGAATCTTCGCTTTCAGTCAGTCAGCTGCTCAGCCAGGCGGGCCCTGGGGGCAAGTGTAACTGCATAGGCGGCACTTTTTAAGCGCTTCGGCTGCCTCGACTCAAGTTTTTGGCAGCGCTTAAGAACTTAACACACAATGCAATGCAATACAAATAGATGGGGTGGGCGCCTCGCCTCGCCTCGCCTCGCCTCGCCTCGCCGTGCCGTGGCAAGCGGCAACTTCCGGGCATGCTACCCAGAGAGAGAGAGCCGCAGCCACAGCCACAGCCACAGCCACGCCCAATCGCACGCAAAAGTTTTGCCACAGTGACGCGACGCCCTCGTCAGCAGGCCCGCCTCCTTCTCAATCATCCTTGCAAATCTGTTGCAGTGACAAAAGCCGGCGTCTTCTTCTGCTGCCGCCGAAATGAGCCAAATTATGACAAATTGTTGGCAAAAGTATTTAAAATGAGTTTATTTCTGGCCAAAAAGACGAGTCGGCCCCAAAGCGACCCGGCATGAGTGCGCCCGTCTCCTGCGGTTCCCCGGCGAGCGCGAGCGCGACCGCAACTTGCGGTGAATATTCGACAACTTTGTCTATTTTTGGCCGCTAGGTGGCGCTGCAAGTTAACTGAATGCAAGGTGTACAGACAACACACACACACACAGACACACACAGAGCAGAAAACACAACACACAACCCGCAAAACACAAGACACAAGACACATGACAATTAAAAGGTCGTTAAGCACGCGGTCGCTTGGAAGCTCTGGCGAAATGAGTTGTGGACGAGGCGCTGGAATGGCAGATGAGTTGGAGTGCGATCTGAAAGGAGAGCTAGAAGGCTAATCGGGAGGGAGGGTGGAAAGAGGGCGACAAGGGATGAGGACTGGAAAGTACTCCGAGTAAGGAACTGAGAAGTTTGTGGGAAGCAAATCAGGTTGAGCTCTAAGAAAATTGAAGTTCGAATTTTAAAGAGAACTGGAATAGATGCTGGAAAGAACTCTAAAGAGAAATCTTAAAGGGAGCTGGAAAGAGAGATGGAATGACTACAGAAGAGAACTAGAAAAATCTGGCAAACTATTGGCAAGACAACTGGAAGGAAAACTTCTAAGAGAAGTGAAAAAAGAAAGCTATGAGGTGTGCTGAAATGAGAGCTGAAAGCGAACGGGACAGATCACTGGAATGCATACCGGGAAAAGTGAAAGGATAACGGGGAGAACAGCTGGAAAGAGAGCTTGAATGGAGAGAAGTAAAAATACAGCTGAAATGAGAGCTGAAGAGAGCTAATAAAATAACGGAAAAGAAAATTGGAAAGATTACAACTGGAATGGGAAATGGATTGCATACTGGAAAAATAACTAAAAAGTAAACTGGATGGGCAGATGGAAATAGAATTTGAATTGAGAGAGCTGGAACAATTACTAGAAAGACAGCTGGAATGAGAACTAGAAAAATAACTGTAAAGGAAGTCGGAAATACCACTGGAATGATAGCTGGAAGGAATACTGCAATGGGAACTGGAAAGATAATGAATATTCGGCTATGAGAAGGGCTGAAATGACAACTGGAATGAGACCTGTACAGAGAACTGGAATGTTTACTGGAAAGACAACTAAAGTGTGAACTGGATGGACAGATAGAAATGTTACTGGAGTTGAGAGAACTGAAAAGAGAACTAGACAGAAACCTGGATAGAGAACTGGAAGATTAGCAGAAAAGAAAGTGGGTAAGAGAATCCGAAAGACAACTGAAAATGGAGCTAGAAAGGAAAGCTGGAATGCCAACTGGAAAAAACATTTTCTACAGAATTATGATTAAGAGACTTCGGCAAAGAGTACAAGAAAAATACCTACAAATATATGGAGTGTTTGCTAAAAAGGTACATAGAGTTACTGCCATAAAATTAGCTAGTGAATGCTAAAAAGAATCCGTTCAAGAGATAGAGATCACCAAAATATTTGCGATATTATCTAAAATGAATACAGAAAAAAGATCTTCAAGAAGAGCTGGCTGAATAAGTGGAACAACTGAAAGGACTACAGACAGAAAAGGTGAATGAGATCGATAGAGATATGATGTGAAAATCTATTTAAATATTCCCAGGATTGACTTAGCTTTTCCTTTCGGCCTCAGCATTTACCAGCTCAGTTAGTGTATTCACCATAAAAAATGCAATAGTCGAATTCAAGTGCCTAATTTGCATAGCGAATGATATTAATGAATGCTAAACACAAGTCAATTGTGAGTGCTGCGAGTGTGACTTGCGACACTCAAGAGCGCATTATGCGAATCGCATTGCACTTGTGCGAGCATTAAGGAATCATATATTTCTCTGCCAGCGTGCAACGATTTTTGGGGCGTGAATGCGTTTTTTGCTGTTCAAACAAGACAGCATGTGACAGCCACAATCACAGCGAGCAGCTGGCAGACAGACGCGCATTCACATTCACATTCACACTCGCTTTCAAAACATTTATCCTAGCCACACAATTATGACATCTCGCCCCTTGACTGGCTGTCCTGTCTATGTAGCTCGTGCGTAACATTAGAAAATTTGCTGTGTCGTTGGGTTGTTGTTTTCGGGGCACGACCCCAAAGGGGCGAACGAGCTGTATAACAAAAATGCTGAAACATAACAACAAAATGTAAATCCTTTCAATTGAAATGTAACAGCTACAGCAGTAGTGCAAGCCAACGGATCACAGCACCTAAGCCAACCAGAAGTTTAAGGTCTCAGCCCAGTTGAGGCTGACGGGGCGTCGAGGAGTCGCACTGGAGTCGTCAGCAAATTCAGCTTGTTTGCGTTTCTAAGTTATGGTTACTGGTGCCAACTGGCTTAGCGAGTCAACATCGTCGTGGATGGAGGAAGGAGGATGGAGATGAAGATGGCGGATAGAGGATAAAGGATAGAGATGAAGATGTGGGCCAACTGTAGCTGTGCATATTGTGAAGCCACTCATATTTGAGAGTTGTCAGTGAGTGTGGGGCGCACACAGTGCGTATGCTTGATATTTTTTGTATTATGCGACAAAATTGCCCAACTGTCATCAGTGGCAGTGCGGCAGTGGCTTAAACTGGCGTAGATTGTGGATTTGACAGTTAGCGATGCGAGCCGAAGCCAAAATGATGCGAGCTGAAGTGTGGAGTACCGAGTGCAGAGCACACAAGTGCGAGGGCCGTGGGCCGTGGGCCGTGAGCCGTATTAGCATAAAAAAATACGCACATAAAACAGTCCAGCGCTCATTTGCAGCTCATCAACAGGTGCAGAAGCAGCAGGAGCAGTCAGAAAGCAGCGGCAGGACCTGAGCACCGCCAAATCCAGGTTGAGAGCCGAGCTGTTGACCAGCGCGCCAAAGACGTTGCTGTCGCATAAAGCGAAATTGTTACGCAAATAAAAGCCAGAGACGATGACAACAAACGACGGCATCAGCGCCAGCAATGGCGGCGATAAACCGAATTGACAGAGACAACAAAATGAAAGTGAAAGAGCCAACGGAGATTAAGTCCAAGTCGAATAGGAAAGACTCTGCCTGAGATATGAATGGAAGTGGAGAGAGGGAGGAGACTGAGACTGAGACTGAGACTGAGACTGAGACTGAGACTGAGACTGAGACTG
>NW_022046665.1:0-21817 GCF_001654015.2 Drosophila navojoa
TTTTTTTTTTTTTTTTTTTTTTTTTTTTTTTTTTTTTTTTTTTTTTTTTTGCTTTGTTATTCTCTGTCTATACACGATTCTTGGGCGGCGGCAACTCTTGTAAAAAATATGGGCGTATTCCAAAGCTTATAAAAAATGTCGTAGACTACAATCTAAATGCTAATCACCTAGTAAATAGTGTACGCCTTACGACTAGCTCCTAAGTCTAAAATATATATGCCTAGCGTTAATAAATAGCAATTATTAAAATTTCAATATTTCATTAAATTAACATGGTATATTCTGCCTTGGTTGTATCTTCTTCTTATGTTTTTGAGACAAATATTTTCAAAGGAAAATAAATACAGGAATACAGGAAACAAACAAACAAAATTATATTTATAACATTAAGACCAATGTTTTCAATTCTATTATTGGGTTTTGTTTTGTTTTCTACTTCTCCTTTTGTTTTTTGTTTTTTGTTTTCAGCTATCACAAAATGAAATACTAAATAAATTACGTTAGGTATTTACACATGGTGGCAAAACGTGTGTTGTTGTTGTTATCATCTTCCCTATATAGCAAAACAGCAAAAGAAATCAAATGGTGTCAACGAACTCATGTTGTCATCTATACATATATATATATATATATATATATAGTATATGTATGTAAGGCTTTACTATTTCGAATAAGTTGTACAATTCTAATTGGTTAATGAAAGCATTTGACTATTGCTTTAATTGCTTCAAGTGAGTGTTATTTGGTCGTTGGTGTTATCGGGTTGCAAGTTGCACTTCTACTAATCTTATTGTTGTATGTCAATTGGAAGTTGATATAAAATGGAGCGTTTGTCGATTTTGGTGTATTTCTCAACACACATTCGGACATGTGAATGCACATACGTATATACGTGCATATAATCAGATGTGTATACATGTATATATATATACAGTCATATATTTACATATAATCGTGCATATCTTGCATGCATACACATGTACTCATATGCACATATATGCATGCACACATGTTCATGCATATGCTGGTATCTAAATAAAAATATCTCTAAGCGTGTTCCCAATTCAAGCTCCTATAAGGAGCAGTTCATAAACTGACGATCGCCAACAACTAAGCTTTAGAATTGATAGCCATAAAACACTATTACGCATGCGTTTTATATATAGTCTATATTCTTTCGATAGGTTTGATAGTCCTAACACATGGTTTCTTCTTATTTTTGTTTTAATTAATAATTAATAACTATATTAGTTTTGTTTTGTTTTGTTTTGTTGCGTGTCTCTTGATTTAGAATGATATTTTGTTGTTTGCGCTTAAAGTTAGGTAAAAAAATTAATCATTTAAAATAAGAATAAATTAGCTTCAAAACTATTTGCATCGTTGAAATGTTCGATTTAAGACATATAGATAAAATCGCATTTACGTAGAATAGACGACTTAAATAAATAAAGTGTATAATAAAATTGTGTATGTACTACTCTTCATACATGTATAAGAATATATGTTATTATAATATGATGTACTATTTTTCAATATTTATTCTTTTACATTTTGTTTTGCTTTTTTCTTGCTTATTTGCTTATTTACTTTCAGCATCTCCAGAGATATATAAACATATATATATATACATATATATATATATCTGCATTGTGTTGTATATATTTTGCATACTAAAGAGAAAACACAACTTAACGTTTTACGTTTACAAAATATATATTACCCATTTGCCAAGTTTGCGAGCGTCTCCTAATCGATTGCACTAAACATTGATAGAAAAGATTTTGAATACGTAGATTTTACGAAAAAAAAAAAGTATTTTATAAGTAAATATAACTATGTATATATATACATATATGTATATATATATGGGTTACGCTCCTGCGATAATAAGCATATGGTACATAAAAATTAGAATCGTACTGAAAATTATTGCATTCGCAGTTGCAGATGCTGTCTGTGCTTTTTGCGAAAACTATATTTATAATTAAGGGTGTGTATATTGGTATATAAACGCGTGACTGCAATCCTCCTGCCGATGCATATTAATGTGCCAATAGCACCACCTGAGGCGCACATCCGAAAATAAACTAAATTACTTAATAGTTGACAGCCGATTGCTGATAGTAAACATATTTCTACATAAGAAAGTACATAACGATTATAACACACAATTTTTTTCTTTTTTTTTTTCTTTTTCTTTTTTCCCTTTTTTTCAAGCATTTTTTGTATAGCCTACAGCAGAATCAACATAGGAGAAACGCAAACGCCAAGGGCAAACATCAAAAATAGAGGGATGACTGCGGCGGCTGTTGCTGCTGTTGCTTCTGTTCATTGCATATATATATGTTGTTGTTGTTGTTCTTGTTGTTGTTTTTGTTGTTACTGCTACTGTTGTTGCTACCGTTGTTATTATGGTTGGTAGTTATTTGGATGTTGTTATTATGGTTGTTGCTAGTTATTTGGATGTTGTTGTTGCTGTTGAGGTCGTTGCCGATGACATTGGCATTGTTGCTGCACTAGAGCCTCTCCACAAACTTGCTCAGCTGGTCAGAGGCATCGGGCAGAGAGCCACCAGCACTGCCCACATTGCCCACATTGCCCACATTGCCGGCGTTGACGCCAACGCCGACCCCAACACCGACACCCACTCCACTCACGCCCACATCCTGGGGCACACCCGGCAGCGGCGACTGATGGTGCATGCCATGGTTGTGCAGGCCGTCGTGTGGTCCTTGGGGCGCCGGGGAATGACTGCTCATGACATGGTGCGGCGAGGGCTGCGCTCTGGGCGACGCTGAGGGCCCGCGCGGCGATGGGGCCGAACGCGGCGAGGGCGTTGGCTGTGGCGAGCGTATGGGTGGAGAGGAGCGTGCCGATTGCATAAGCTGTTGCTGCAGCGTGTGCGGCGTAGGCGGACCCATCACGTTAGCGCCGGGTCCACTGGGCAACGTGTTCTGCGGATTTGTGCTGCTCATGCCGCCACCTCCAGCGGCGACCACCTGCATCATTTGCTGCTGTTGTTGCTGCTGCTGCATGGGCTGCTGCTGCTGCATGCCCGGCGGCATGACGCCCATCTGCTGTTGCTGCTGCTGCTGTTGCTGCTGCGGGCCGGGCTTGACACCCGCGCCGCCGCCGCCTTGCTGCTGCTGCAGCATGTTGGACGCAGCTGCATTCGCCATGGAGTATTGGTCAGAGCCGGGCCCGGACGCTCCGCTGCCCACAGCTGCACCCGCTACTGGTATTCCGGTGACATTTCCTCCGCCTCCGGCGTTAAAGTTCCCAGCTGTGCCGCCCGGAAACGGCGGCTGCCCTGCAACGCCCATGTGTGGGCCGCGCTGGCGTTGTGGATACGGCGGCGGATATTGGTTCATTTGTATATAGCGCATTTTGTAGCAGTTCTGATTGGGCACCTGTGCGAAAGAAGCGGGCATTTAATCAGAAAACCAAATATCGGATGAGGCGGGAGCACCTTGAACTGCGCCAAGGACAAGTAACTTATATACGCACATATAAATTTTGACTAACGGAATTAAGTATAAACTCATAGAAATGCTTGACATGTGTCTGCGTCATTGGAGCTTGCATTTACTGCCATTAGCGCCATCTAGCGACTAAACTAGTCCCAATTGTGAGGCATAGAATATGACAGAACGCAAGCACTTGAATGTACATATAGGACGAGTCTTGGCCAAATGTTTTCTCTAGTAACTTCTGTCTGACTCAACGGATTTTAATGAAACGTTCAGCACTTAATCTAGATGTACTGCTGCACATTTGCTGATTTTAGAAAATGTGCCACCTAATTGACTACACTTGTGACAAACGCTCAATCGAAAGAAATTCGCAAATATGTTGAGCCGGTATTCAGCATATAACAAAAATTAAAGTTAAGAGATGTAGATTGCATATCGCACATAATTTGAAAAATACATTTCAACTAAGTATTTAACATATAGTATTAAGACGAGAGAAGTTAGATTTGTTTTTAAACAAACTCGAGCTGCACATGCTATGATAATTTCAAGTCTCTAGATCTCGTAAGTTCTGATATCGACTCTATGGACTCTGCCCCGCCTTCATCTACCTGTTACAGACATTTTAAGGAAACCAATTCCCAGCTTTAGCCGGTGCATCACTTACCATGCCTCCTTGTGAGCCTGGGGGCAAATTCGGCAACATCATGGCCGTGTTCTGCATGTTGGCCATGCGCTGATGCGGAGGTCCCTGCTGCTGCTGCTGCTGTGCGGCCTGCATTAGGCTCACTTGCTGCTGCTGGCCGGGGCCCA
The DNA here is from genome assembly GCF_001654015.2 of Drosophila navojoa. Next base: position 4,287 of record NW_022046665.1, read on the forward strand.
TCTGCTGCGGCCCGGGACCGGGCCCCTGCTGCTGTTGGTTCATCATATGCTGCATCTGCTGCTGCTGCATCACCTGTTGCTGTTGTTGCTGCTGCTGCGGGGTCTGCGGTCCGTTGCCCGCCTGCAGGGCGCCGCCTGGGCCACCAGCTCCGCCGGCGGCAGCGTTTATTTGGCTCTGCTGGCGCTGTTTTATGATGGCCGCCATAATCTGCGGATTCTGCTTCAGTATGCTGAGTATGTGCTGGTTGCTCTCGTTGGTCGGGTTGTTCTTAATCTTCTGCATGATTTGAGCCAGAGTTTGCGTGTTGAGTGGCGGCCCATTGCCCATGTTGGGTCCCGCACCGCCAGCTCCACCTCCGCCCACGCCTTGAGCTCCGGGCGGTCGTACTCCGCCGCCAGAGGCCGTGGCGCCAATTTGCGCTCCCAGCCCAATGCTATGGGGCGCTCCACCGCCGCCCATGTTCACACCACTGCCCACCACGGGCATCTGTCCGGCTCCAACTCCAACTCCTACTCCGACGCCCAGCTGATTGGGCGGCATGCCCATCATCTGCTGCTGTTGCTGCATGTTCTGCTGCATCAGCTGGTTGGGCTGGCGCATGCCGGGCTGGTTGGGCGCGTTGTTCGCGTAGCGCTGCTGGCCGGGACCGCCGCTGCCGCCCCACTGATCCAGGGGCAGCAGATTGTTGGCGTTCAGAATATTGTTGCAGTTCGCGCCGCTGGGCAGTTGTCCACCACCTGGCACCACGCCGACATTACCAGCAAGCTGATTGCCGCCCACATTGCTCACCATGCCGCCCATGCCGCCTTGGTTCGACACGCCCACGCCCATTGGCCGTTGCATGACGGGCGGCGCCATGGGCACACCCTTGCCAAAGCTTCCGCCGTGCGGCACCTGCTGACGGGCTGCCTCCTCCTGCACCTGCTTCACCACTTGCAGCACATTCGGCGACGGCGAGTGCCCACCGGGCTTCATGCCAATGCCCGGCTGGTGCGGATGTGGCGAGGTCATGCCGGCCATTACGGCCCCCGACACTGGCGACGGCACCGTCACCGTGGACGGACTCATGCCGCCGCCACCGGCTGGCATGATGGCTGCTTGCCCCGACATCACCTGCTGGCTGACTGCCACGCCGGACATGCCCACGACCGGGCCACCGACACCAACGGCGCCACTCGCCACCACTGGCCCGCTAACCGCTGGACCGGGCAGCGCGGCGGGCGCTGCGGTTCTCGACATAAGAGCGACGCGGCGACGCAGCAACTGTTGCTGTTGCAACCTGGAAAGAACAAGGAGTACACGAATTATTTAATGCAAAGTCTCAAATCAATTAAAAGTTACATAATATACATATATGTATGTATGCATCTTTCTTTCTTTCTTTCTTTCTTTCTTTCTTTCTTTCTCTCTCTCTCTCTCTCTCTTTCTTTCTTTCTTTCTTCTTACTTTTGCTGGAGCTGCTGCTGTTTGAGCTTGTGCTTGATGTTGGGACAGAAAGGCACTGGACACTTCTGCTCCTGACAGTGCTTGGCGTGGTAGCAGCAGAGGGCGATGAGCTGCTTGCATATGGGACAGCCACCGTTGGTCTTTCGCTTGCAGTTCTTGGTGTGCTGGACGACGCGCTTCATCTTCTGGCAGGAAGGCAAACGGCAGTTGGCATCGCGACACTGGCACGCGTGCACCAGGGATTGGATGCATCGCTGAATGGACTGCTTGCGCGCTTCCTGCGGATTTGCCTGCTTGAGATCGGCCGGCGCCGAGCCATCGTCCAAATCGAAGCCCAGTTTCTCCATCTTGTGCGGATGTCCGACCTTCTCCTTGCACACCGTGCAGAGATCAAAGTCCTGCAAATCGGAAAACAAACAGAATCGAAATGAGTAAGCGCGTTGACTTCACTCAAAGTGGAAACCGGAGACTGGAAAATAACCAATTGCAAATTGAACTTACATCACAGACGGTGCAGTGGTAGCGCGTCTCGACCGCCGTCTTGCAGTTGTTGCACGTGTAAACGAACTTGTCCTGGCCCTGATTGTGCAGCTCGTACAACATGGATAGCGTGGAGAACTGTGCGCGTCGCAGCGATGAGAACTCGTAGTGCTTGTCGCGGGCAAGTGTAAGGAATGCATCGCGTCCGTCCATCAGATCACAGGTCAGCAACGGATCCGGATCTTGAATTGGCTGCAACACAAAGGCGACGAATGAAGGAGTGAATGAATGAATGAATGAATGAGGCAGTGAATCATCGAGTATTAGATAATATGACTTACCGCCAGACTTGCTGCTGATTGGGCAGAGTGTAAGCGTATGACAAAGAAGACCTCTTTGTGCTTCTCCATGGTCGCATAGATCTTGGCGGACAAATCGTTGCCCGACTGATGCTCGTTCGACTTTTTGCTATTCTTACGCTGCGCTGCTTTGGACTTGTTTGACTTTTTGGCCTTCTTTTGGCCTTTCTTTTTGCCGTCGCCACTAACCTCGTTATCCTCAATAGAAAAGAGCTGCAGATCATTTGAAAAAAGCTGTTAAGTTACACAAATTATTTTGTTAAGAACTATGTTGAAAAAAAAAACGAAACGTACGTTAGCTGCGGCAGCTGCTTCGGCTGCCTCCGCCTGTTTGCGCTTCTCCTCCTCCTCTTGGTCGAGCTCCTTGATGCTCTCCTCCAGCACGTTGGGCCAAAAGTCGCCCTCAAAGTAGGGCAGCTCCGCGGCCGAGCCGAGCTTATCTTCCATGGCCTGCTTAAGTATGTCCTTATAGTCCTGTATGATGCGCTCAATCATGCCCTTGTCCAGCATCTTCTTGTACCACTCCTGCAGGCGCTTCGGCTTGGGAATTTTCTGATCCGTCGGGTGACAGTGAAATATGTAGTCATCGCCCTCAGACGGCGGGCACGCCCAAATGTGCGCCATCGTGTAGCCCAGCTGCTTCACATAGTCCATATAGCCCAGCAGGATCTCGTGGTAGACTGCCGTGCGATACTGGCGTGGCCGAAAGAAGTGCACCGAATCGAGGTAGGCGATGTAGACGCGCCGCGTGTTTGGCGCCGGGCACTCGGACCCATACTCCTGGACGTGCATGCCGAAGAAGCAGACGTCGATGCCATCCACTTCTTCAAAGGCAAACAAGGCTTTCGCGCGATATGGGAACTCCTGCATCATCTCGCCGCCCTCCACAAACCGCCGTCGCATGCCCGGCTTCACCTCGACGCACTTGTCCGAGGAGGACACCACGCGTATGTGCACCTCGCCGGCGCTGGCTTCCTTCTTCTTGAGGAAGTTGTTCACGCGCGTCTCGATGTAGACGCCCAGCTTGGTGGTGGGCAGGCGCTTGGCATTGAACTTGTTCTCCTTCCGCTTGGAATTCTTCTTCTTCAGACAGTTATCACATACAAAGCCGCCCGGCCATATCGAATCGAGCCAAAGCACGCAGATCTGATGCTGTTTGCGTCCGCACTCCTGGCAGTCCACGAATGGCTCCAGCTCCAAGTGGTCGTTCTTCATCTCCTTGAATTGGTCCTTTTTGATTTGGCTGGATGTGGATAAGAAAGTGCGATGTTAGCAGAAGTTGTACTTGACCTTGATCTCGATCACGATCGCGATCTCGATCTTGATTTTGACTTACGTTTGCGACTGCTGCGGATCCTCGCCCAGAGTAACAGTATCTCCTTGTATGTCATTAAAGCACTTTTGGCAGAACGTGTATCTATTTGAGGCGACACCGTATTCCTTTAGACTGTGGTGATTGATTGATTTGCATGGCAACAATTTACGAATTGATGGCGATGAGCAATGGCGATAGGCGATGAGCAATTGGACAATTGGACAATTGATATAACACGTACGATATACGAAATGATTGCCAAAGGCAGCATAGGTAAAACAAAAAATGTCACACGAACAGCAACAACAAATACATAGGTGTACATAATATCCATGTATTTCATGTAGATGCATATGAGCAATTTCATTTTGAATATTATAATATTTTTGTTGTACGTTATTGTTGTTGTTGTTGTTGTTGTTGAGGCCAAACACGTAAATGCATTAACAATTTGGTTATGTTTTGTTTTTAATAATTGCAGTGTGAGATTCGTCAAAGTCGTGTCGATTGATTGATTACATGTGGAATTAATACGGGAATGGAAATAAACGAAAAAATAAAAATAAAGAAAATATTTCAAATTAGAACTATATAATACACAATCATTAAACTATTTTCAATAAATATATTAAGATATTGAAAAGAAGAAGAAGAAAAAAAACAAATGATGTGAAGGGGAATAAACTAACAATATTCACTCCGCATGAGATGGGTTTTCATTGTGCCAATGAGCATTGTTAACTGATTTCTGCAGAATTGTACACATCGATACACATTTATACATATATAACAAATGATTTATCAAGTATAGAATAGATATTAACACAGATGTATAGAAAGCGGGCCAAATCGAAAGCAAATGATGAGAAAGCTAGGGTGTTACACACATAGAAAATGGATTCAGATAGCTCTCAAATCCCAATCATAATAAGAAGCTTGCGCTCTAAAGGCAGTCACTCAACTGTTCCTTTGTTTCTATTCACTTTTAATTTTAATTTATTTTTTTGTCGGCGCTTCTCTTAACCAATCAAAATACTGAATCAGAAAGTAGTGTCTCATTCATTGAAATAAAGCAAGTCACATCTAGATGCATATTATGTAGGTGTTGTACACATTATTTTTGATTTATTCAGACAACAACATGCACCAGGCAGACTCGCAGGACAACAAATTTGCGTGTGTGTGTATGTGTGTGTGTGTATGTGTGTGTGGTTTCTTGAATAATTGTATTTATTTATTTTATTTTATTTTTTTTTTTTGCTTGTGTGTGAGCTGGCGAATTGTTGTGGATTGTATATAGAGACATATACAACTGAGACGATGCAACACAAATAAGAAGAAAAGCACACGCACACACACACTCACTCTCGCGCACACACACACACACACAGATAGAGAGAGAGTGAGACACACACATATGCATCATCGCATCGAAGTTAATTTCAGCTAATTTTCTTACTTAATCATAGTGTGCCGAAGAAGCAACTTAATGGAGAATGAGGGCCGTGTTATGTGCTGTTGTCATCGCTCGATGTGGAAAGCCGTTTTCAGAGCTCAGAGCAGCGTGTCGGTATATGAAACATATTTCCATGTTTTAACTACTACATTCGGTTGTTGTTGTTGTATATTCAATAAATGTATGTTATGTGTGCTCGATATGCAATCGAAATGCATGTTTAGCTTTACTAGATGCCTATATATCGATCGCCGTTGTTTCAGTGCACAACTTTGACAATATATGCATATATAAAAGATGTACTCATTTGGCTTAGACATCGCTTGTTATATATGGATACTTGTGTATCTGAGTCTATCTGTACCTGTAGTTGCTTACAGCTCTTGGCAACTTGGCTAAGAGACAAATGCTCATCATGGCTGTGATTTTGTTAGTTATTCAATATCTAAGGATCACCAAATGTGCCAACAAATCAGAATATATGCATATTGAACATATACAGCAATGAAATTGCATATCAAAGACCAGTTTGCCTCGAAACTCTTTCAAATCGAAATCAAAGTTGTCTTTGTATCAATCAAATTGAATATATTTCTCAGAGAGTTGTATATATGTACATATTTCAGTTTATTGGCACACTTCCGGAGTGGACGACTAAGGATAGTAACAACAGCTGTATGTGAAAGCGTTTGGGTGTGTGTTTTTATTATTTATGTATGCATTTACAGTTAGACATTGCACGGCTGGCTATTGCACTTGGGGAACGCACCTGTTTTGGTAGCTGTAGTATTTGGCGTCGCGCGGAATCGTGCACAACTGCTTGCCGTAGCAGCAGAGCACCTGCGGATTGAACGTGTACTTGCGGCCGCAGCAGTAGCCCAGCGCCTGCATCACGGGATCTATCTCCTGCTCGAACACCTCCGACAGCTGCGGGCAGGGCAGAGGGCACACCAAGAAGAAAAGAGAGCAATTCGTTAAAGATACCGCAATGGAATGGCTTTGATTAGTGCGAGGTTTAATGCGAGTTTGGCTACGATTAATGGGCAATACATGAATCACACTTTGTCTTACTCTTAATCGGAAACAAATTAACATTGGAGCACTTGAAAGTCATTTATCTGCGAGTGAGTGATGACTCCCGATTCGTTCGCTTTGTTGCTTGATTCTCGTTCATCATTTCTCACTTCAGATTTTGAGTTAGTTGTGAATTTACCTTGGTGCAGTAGCGATAGACGCGCGACGTCTTGCGGTTGTAGAGCCACGCGTTGTCGAACATCAGCCAGACGTCGTCCACATACTCCCATGGATCACTGTATTTGCCGTTCAGTATGTTGCTGCGAATGGTGCCCAGGTCCATTGGCTTCTTGACGATCTCGAAGTAGTCGGGTATGGCCAGCGCCTGCGGATCGACGGGATAACGAAATGGCACCGACTCCGGCTCCTGCCGGTACAGCTTGTCCAGGGTGGGCATCAGGGCAGTGCGCAGCTCTTCCGGGTTGAATTCTACAATGGATAAAGGACAACAGGTATTTCCTCCTCTAGTTAACTATTTGTCTCTCACATCGCAAACCGTAATTCGTAAATCATAAATTCATAAACAACGACCCCACTATTGCCATCTCTTTCGTATTAATGTAGTTCGAGAACATATTGCCCTACCACTCTCTCTCTCCCAAAACCCCAAGCCAACAATTATTGCTCGACACTTACGGCATTTCTTCTTCTTGTCACCAGCATTGGGTGCCAGAGGCTCAGGCACATGCGGCTTCGTTTCGGACTTGATCTTAATGTCCGCTGCGAGTCCCGAGGAAACGCCATCGATAGCACCATTGATGTCGTCCTTGCTATCGACGCCGCTGCCACCTATCGTCCCATCGCCATTGGCGCCCCCGGCAATGCCACTGGAGACGGCCGATTCGTCCACGTCCATTGGCTCCGACTTGATAGGCTTCACATCTGCGCCGACTTCCGTCTTAATGTCGATCTTCAGCATGCTGGTGCCGTCGTTGTTCACGTTTTTGCCCTTGCCGCCTGTGGAGCAGTCCATTTGTGAGCTGTCGCCGTTGCCGCCGCAGCTATCGTCCATGAACTTCTTCTTGATGTCGTCCTCCTGCTTGATGGAATCCAGCTTGCCCTTGGACGCCATTCCGCCGCCGCTGCCGCCATTACTTCCGTTCGTATCGTTCGCTCCAGCCGGCGACGGCGTCTCATCGTCATTATCACGCGCCGCCGCCTCCAGTGCCGCCATCTGGGAGGACAGGCTGCTCGAGCTGCTCATCACCCGGCCCGGCGCACTGTTCTCGCTGTTGCTGCGCGCCATCTGCAGCAGGGTGCTGCTCACCGGCGTCGCACTGCCGTTGCCGCTCGTCGAGGTTGTCGTCGATGTGGGCGTCGCGCCCGACGACGAGGTACAGCTCAGCGGCGTCGTCACCGTTGTCGTTGTGACGACGACCGAGCTGCTGGTGCTGCTGCCACTGCCGCCGCTGGAGCATGTTGCTGCTGCCGATGCGGGCGTACTGCTGGCCGTCAGGCCCGACGCACTCGTCGCCGGCACCGGCGAGGTAGGTATATATGGCGGAGTTGCTGCTCGATTGCTCAGAGGCTGCATCAGACTGCTGACGGAGGGCGGATTGTTCGACGGCGTGCCAATGGGACCATTGGACATGAAGCTAGGCGAGGGGCTTGGCGCAGCCACGGTACCGCCGCCAATGCTGCCAGCACCAGCGCTTGCTGCGCCCGCATTCAGTGCATCCAAGCTGGTGGGCGTGGGTGGCATATTGTTGAGCACACTGCCAGGAGGCTGTGTCTTCTGCTGCATGGGTGAACTGAAGGCATTCGTTTGCTGCTGTTGCTGTTGTTGCTGCTGCTGCTGCTGCTGCTGTTGCTGTTGCTGCTGTGGCTGTTGAATGGACGTGGCATTGCTGAACGGAGACTGAGGCAATAGCATGGCCGCTGCGTTCGTCTGCTGCTGATGTTGCAGCAAGCGCTGCTTCATAATCTCGCTGATCTGAGAATTCTGCGCGCCGGAACTGCCATTCGCATTTATGAACTGCTGCTGCTGTTGTTGCTGCTGCTGCTGCTGTTGCTGCTGCTGCTGCTGCTGCTGCTGCTGCTGCTGTTGACCGGGCACCGGACTGGTTAAGATGCCCGGACCGCCACCGACCGCCGTCGCTGACTGCATCGTTTGCTGCGTGTTGAACGGCGACAGGACCGGATTCGCCACCATTCCGCCTGGACTGGGGCCCGGTGGTCCGACCAACATGTTGCCCTGGCCGGGCTGCTGCTGTTGCGGGAATTGCATGCGCTGTTGCTGCTGAATGGCGAGCATGTTGCCGCCGGGCGAGTGACTCCGCATGCTCGCCGCCACAGCAACCATGTTCGGCTGCCCAGCCGCTGTCTGCTGCTGCTGGCCGACGCCTACGCCAACGCCGACGGCGACGCCCATGCCAGGTGCCTGGGGACGCATCTGCTGTTGCATCATGCCACTCGGGCCACCCCCACCGCCACCGCCCATCGGACTAATAATGGGACGCACCACCTGGCCTGGCTGCTGCTGCTGCTGCTGCAGCGCGTTGTTGGGCACGGAAGCCGGATTTACGACGCCGCTGTTGGGACCGCCTTGCTGCATCTGGAGCAGCTGCTGCTGCTGGTGCTGCTCTTTGCGCTTGAGCCGCTTCTCCTCCAGCTCCTTCTGTATCTTGTAGATCTTCTCGGCCAGCAGGTGATAGTACTCAGAACGGTTCTTGGCCATCTCATACATATCCTTCTCCACCTTCTCAGCGTACGTGACCAGATTGTGCATGCGCTTGTCCTGCATCGTTGTCGGATCTGAGGTCGGAAAGATCGCCTGCACCAGCTTGTGCACGAGATGGTTGCGCAGGTCCGCAGTGACCGACTCACGCCAGTCCTTCTCGCTGTCGCTGCCGTTGCCAGGCGCACCGCCGCCCGGAGCACCGCCCGCTGCAGTGCCCACCGCATTGGACCCAGCCGACGCGCTGTTGGCGCCGCATGTCGTGTCCGCCGGCATCAGGACGCTCGCGCCGCCAGACGCACTGTTGCCGCTGCCTGGCGCACCGCCAGACGAGACGACATTGACGTGCGCCTGCAACTGAGCCTGCGCCTGGCCCTGCATCTTCAGCTTGGCCATCTGGTCGGACTGGCCAACCAGCTGTTGCTGCTGTTGTTGCTGTTGCTGTTGCTGCTGCTGCTTGTCGCCGACGCCAACGAAGTTGGCATTGTTGAAGCCAACGTTGACGGAAAGCGGCGCTGGAATGTTGCCCAATTGCTGCTGCTGCTGCTGCACGCTCTGCTGCTGCGCGTTGGGCTGCTGCTGCTGGTCCACCATGTTTTGGAGCGCGCGTCTGCGTCCACCGGTACCCGTGTTGCACCCCTGCAGCATCAGCTGCCCACTCTGCTGAGCAGCTTGCGCCGCCTGCTGCTGCTGCTGCTGCAAACTGCCGACGTCGTTGGCGCCGGGCAGGACGTTCTGGCCGGGCACAGGCACTGGTACGGGCACGCCGCCAGACGCCATTGTACCGCCTGGCTGGCCGGGCTGCACGCCGAGCACTCGCACCGACGGAGCGCCCTGCATTCGTATTCCAGGTGCCATGCCTTGCCCGGGCGCGCCAAGCATGCCGCCTGGTACTGGCCCTACTTGGCCTATGCTGCCGACTCCTTCGAATCGCCGCAGCTCCTGCTGTTGCACCTGCTGGTGCTGCTGCTGCTGTTGTTGCTGTCCCATGTCTGTGTTGCTCTTGGGCACGTTGGACGCGCCGGCCGTTTGTTGCTGCGGCAGGACAATCGCCGTATTTGGAGCGCCGCAAGATCCAGCGCTCTGCGCCACTTGTTTGCTGTCCACACCGACTCCGACTCCGACTCCGACACCACCTCCGACTCCGACTCCAACGCCAGACGGATTCTGCGGCACCTGCTGCTGGCCCTGCGGAAGCTGCTGCTGCTGTTGTTGCTGCTGCTGCTGTTGCTGCTGCTGCTGCTGTTGCTGCTGTTGCTGTTGCTGCAGCGGTGACGCATTTGGCGCACCAGCCGCACCACCTCCGCCTCCACCGCCGCTGGCATTCTGAAAAAGCGAATTGTTCTGCCGAAAGGGAGAGCAAATGATGCAATCGGAACGCTGGCAGGTCTTGTAGTGGAGCAGTATCTGGCGCGACGAGGTGCAGTGCTGCATTGGACAGTCCTTGCTCTGCTTGCACGTGGCCATATGCGCTAGCACGGCCTTCATGGCCTTGCAGTAGTTGACGCTGCAGACCTCGCGGTTTGGATTCATGTTCTCGCGCTTGTTGCACTTGTGCGCGTGCAGCAGAAGCATCAGCTGCTGCTGGATTTGCTTCTTGCGCTCATCCGACATGTTGGTTGCCGCTGGCGCTGGCGCTGCCACGCTAACGGACGACGCCACGCCCGACGCTATTGCTTGCTGTTGTTGAGATGTTCCGGGCTGCTGCTGCTGCTGCTGTTGCTGCTGCTGCTGTTGCTGGGAGTGCCCTAGGAGTTGGTTAGGCTGAGGCGCGCGTGGCCCCATGGCGCCCTGTTGCACGCCTGGTGGCTGTTGCTGCTGCTGCTGCTGGGAATTCATTTGCGCATTCGCCGCGGCCAGCTGCTGTTGCTGTTGCTGCGTGTTGCCAACGAGTCCACCGGCGCCTGGAGGCGCACCATCGCTGCCCAGATTGGACATGGGCACGACGGTGCCAATAGGTCGATTTCCCTGGGGCATGCCGGCGCTCATGTTAGGCGCGACGACGCCACCGACGCCACCAGCGCCCCGCTGCGCCATCTGCTGCGCGAGCAGCTGCGTGTTGTTGCTGCCGGGTGCACCATAGTTGCCGACTCCATAGGGCATGTTGTTGATTTGGCCTGCACGAAAGGACAATAATGAAGCTGCCCATTTGGCTAATCTATGTGACTGTGTGGGTATGGTTGGTTGTTTACTTACCCAGCTGCATGTTTGGGTTTTGCATGCGGGGGCCGCCGCCGGCTCCGACCACGCCGCCCGGTCCATTGCCACCGCCAGCTCCGCCGCCCATCAAGTGCGGGCCTCGCAGCAAATGCTGCTGCCCAACCATGCGCCCCATCATCGGTCCATTCTGCATATGCATGCCCTGGCTGGGCGCTGCGCCGGTCACCGAGCTCACGCCCACCGAGCCGGGCACGGTGCTCATCATGGATGCCCCGCCTGGCTGCTTCAGTGTGTTGACTAGGCCACCAATGGTGCCCATGCCGCCGCTATTCGTCAGCACCATGTTGCCTAGATTGCCCTGCGCTATGCTATTCATGCCTGCCGAGCAGAAGAATTGATTAAGTGCGATGCATTCCACCTCATCCACGCATCTAGCTTACCTGGTATGGAATTCATGCCGTTGTTGCCATTATTCGATATGGACATGGGCATTGAGTTGACCATGCCCATCTGTGTCGCCACCTGCATGCCAGCCGTGTTGGGCGATTGCAGGTTGGGCGACTTGCTGCCCAGCTGATTCATGCCCGGCACCACCATGCCGCCGCCAGCGCCTTTGTTGCCCTGTTGCTGGTGCTGCAGCAACTGTTGCAGATGCTGGTGGTGCTGTAGCTGACGCAATTGACTGCCGGCAGCGCCACTGCCGCCATTACCACTGCCATCGTCACCGCCGCCACCGGCTCCGTTCATCTGTGGTGGCACGACGCCTGGACCAGGTCCCTGAGTAGGTGGTTTGTTTGGTCCCCCAGCGCCAACGACGCCGCTGGCTGTGGACACAACGCCGCCACCGCCTGTGTTCAGCTGATCCGACCAGCCGCTGTTGGAGGACACCAGTTCATCGGGCAGATTGTCCTCCAGAAAGTACAGATCCGCTACGAAAAACAAGATTCGATTAATACGTATATCATGGTATGGTATGGTCGAGGATGCCTAACGCATGTCAAATCTACTTGATCAAAATGCTCTGAATGAATATGGAACTGATGGATCCCAAAGTACTGCCAAGCAATATATCTAAATAATACATGATATGTGAAATGCAGCTTGTGGGAATCTCCTGACTGTTTCTTATTACTACTCCCGCCCTCACAATACTCACTTTGATCCATTTTGACCCGCTTCTGTGGCGGTTCGTCCAAATGATCGGCCATCATATATATAATTATTTGCTAGCCCTTGAGAGGCAGCAGAACGCGTCCTTGTGAGAATAAATATGTGTACGTGTTTGCTTGTTGTGTGGTGTTGGTTGTTGGTTGTTGGTTATGGTTACGTTATCTTGTCTGCAACGGTTGCACGACTAGCAGTACAAGATGGTCCATAGGGGGGAAAAAAAAATTAAAAAAAAAAAATCTATCTGTGCAACTCTGAATGACGACGGGTTGTGGAGAGTTGACAGTGTCGGGCTATGGACAACAATTTTTGATTGCTTGCGTTTCTTGTGTTTCGACAGTTTTCGCACGGATGTTTGAATTTGTTTCTTTAGATGTTCGCTTTGCTTTGCTTGGTATTTTCTTTCTTGCTTATCTTCTCTCCTTCGGCTTCTTTTATAAACTTGCGATCTTGGTGGCAGTCAACAATGACGACACTTGCTCAGTAAATTGTTTTAATAAAATTTTGCATAAACTAGCGGGAGTTGTAAATAAATGTTGCAACTCCTTTGTTATTATATGCGCTGTTGGGGCTGTTGCTGCTGCTGCAACTTCTTCTTTGTCGTCGTCTTGTTCTTCCTCTTCTCCTGACCTTGCTATCGTCTGCCGCTGCGACGAAGACGTCGACGACGTCGTCCGCGCTATCGTCACCGCGACCGTGCCAGCTGAGCACGTCGCTGACTCCGTTGGCTCGCCGTTGAGATCGTTGTTGTAGCTGCTCCTGCTACTACTGGCGTACCATGCGCCGCCAGTAGACGTCGTTCCTAATGTGCGCCTTCGCTCCAGACGCAACGCTTCCGCTACTGCTTCTGCTACAGCTGACCTCCAAAGCCTTAGATACGTCTGCTGCTCCTCCTCCTGCTTCTGCTGCTGTTGCTGCTGTTGTTTTTGCTTTTGCTGCTGTTCCTCCTCCGGATTGTTATCCTGCTGTTGCTGCTGCTGCTGCTGGTTGTTGTTGATTCTGGTTATGTTGTTTGTCATACAGCAGCATGCGCACGAGTGCATTTTGTGGGTAGGCGCCAAATCCACCAAATTGGCCTGATTCGAACTCGAATATATCGGCCTTGGCTAGGATTCGAAATGCTTCCAGTCCTCTGCAACAGATGCTGCAAGTGAAACTTGAAGTAAAAGAAGACGGCGTGTAAGAAGAGAGAACACTTAAACCCAGCTAGCAAATGCGTTTGATGTTGCATTTGCCGCTGCCATTGCTGCTACTGCTGCTACTATTGCTGCTGCTGTTCCTATCTATTTGTTGTGATTTTGTTTGATTTTTAATTGTTGTTGTATTGGTGGTAGTGCTATTGTTGTTTACCGTTGCTTCTATTTCTGTACTGTAACATTTTATCGTTGCGAATAGATGTTTTGTTTGATTTGCAACTTGTTTTGGTTTGTTAAAATGTTCAGAGCATTTTATTATTGTTGTTGATCTGTAGAAATGCATTCACATTTCTGCACTTTACTTTTTTCTTTTTTCTTTGAGTGACTGATTCTGTTGTTGGTGTTGTTGTTGGTGGCGGTGTGTTTACATACGCGGTATTCCACATTGCACATAACTGTAAAAATCTAACAAATTATGCTCTCCGATTTGAGTAAAAGTTAGTTACAAACGGACGCAGCACACACACGCACATACGAACACTGGCGAACATACAACATAGACACACACATATTAATTAAATGACCTATAAGATTCACATTTGATACACAATGTCTCCTCCACACTACGCACATCGACAAACAATGTATTATAACAGCATATTGCAAATGAGTTTTTATTTAATTTTTTTTTTTTTTCGTTCCGTTTCGAATGCGGCTGCCGTTGCTGTTGCCGCTACCGCCTGCTCAACCAAAAACAACTCGCTGTTTTCTGTTTTTAGGTCTTGTTGTTAGTCGTAGTATTCGCCATCTCGCTGATATTTCTCCTCTATCTCCATCTCGCATACGTCTACGTGTTTCATTCGCGCGCTCTCCCTCTCTCTCACACACTCTCACTAACAGACACACACGCGGACACACGCAAACACACAAATGTGTCATAATTAAGTATGCAAGCGTGTGTGCGTGTGTATGTATGCGCACTATTACTTGGCCAACACGCACGCACGAAATGGGCCAGCAGCGTGCACAAGTGCGGAGGCAACCGCTTCAAAATTGCGCGCAAAAATTATTGAGCATTTAATTCGAAATCGCCAACCAATAGAAGCTTCTAAATTGAAAATATTAATAATCATAGGGCACTGAGTTGCCTGCAATTTAACATGAAGTCATGGATCGCGCATTTCTTAAAAAATCATAGTTTGTATTTTGAATTTTACTTCCGCATGTTAGCGCTGGCTCATCGTGCATGTGAACATCAGTTGCTTTCTGCGCCAAAGATGAGTGGCGAGTAAATAGTCGGAATATACCAGAGGCTCGAAGCACCAGCTGAAGCTTTAAAGCTTTTTCGCGTACGAGCGATTGCCGCTACGATTTCTGTTAGCTGATTTTTTTTTTAGCGAGTACATCGCAACACAGACCGTTCGCTCGCACGCACATGTACATGTAGATATATTATATATGTATAAGTGTACTAATTTGTATGTGTATCGGTATAAATATACATACATGCATACGTCTATACGTATGTATGTATAAACGATTATTTTGAGTCTCGCCCGAGACGCGCGACGTTTTCACTGCACACATGTAAAAAATTCAGCGAGACAATAATATTAACGAGTAGAGAGCGAGAGCACACATTAAACGCTTGCGTTGGTATTGGTATTTTTCACACTGGTGTGCATACACACAGCACAGGCACTGCCAACGAGTGCGAGCAGCATTGGAAAAAGAAAGAAAAACAGACGACAGAAAATATATTCCTTTTTTTTTTGTCGTTGCTCGTCCGTTTTCTTCTTCATGTCGTATCAAAGTTTTCTATTGCAGAAATTTTGTGTTGTAGGCGTATTTTTGATTTATAGCGTCGTGGAAAAAAATTATTAAATTTTTTGCACTAAATACGAAATTTTTAAAAATTGCAAAGAAAAATATAAAAAAAATTGCAGCCAATTTTAAAACTTCGGTTAATAATTTTTAAATAATTTTTTTACTGCACTTTTATTTTTTAAATATTTTTTAGATTTTTATTTAATTTCGTATTTTTACCTAAAAATTTTCACATTTTTCGTTGATTTAAGAAAATTTTAACAAATTTTTTCGCAACACTAAAACAAAAATTTTCAGTCCGCTTGTGTTGCAGCAGAAAGTCAACTGATTTCGCGAACGAGTAGCAACAGAACTAGAAAGAAAGACCGAAGCTGAAACGACTGTGACTCTGTGTTGTGTGTTAGTGTCAGACGACGACTACATCAACCATTAACGCCAGCTAGTGGCTACAGCGAGTAAGCGTACTCAACAAAGAGCAAGAGCGCACGCTTGCTCACGGAAAGAGATACCCGTAGCCTGAGTGCGGTGCCCAAGCAAGTGTTTAAGCAATTGGCTGCTTTAGGCGGCACGCGTTAGTATGTGTGCGTGAGAGAGAGCGTCGCTAAATAACAATCTAACGAGAGACCGCAGTGTTGCATAGTGAGGAATGTGATTGTTCATGTTTTTACCCGTGGCGGCAACACTCGGCGCAGTCTGTATTTCGAAAAACAATTTTGGTGTCGTCGTATTAGGAAGCGTCATTAGTTCTATCCTTGTCTGGCAGCTAAGCAGTCACTAGAAACTCGAGAGACAAACAAATCAAATATGTAATATGATAAAATTTAATGTCAGTAGATAAACTATTTAATCAACCCTAAACTTATAACCTATTTTAAAAAACACAAATAAAAATTGCGGGCATATTATAATTAATAATTTTACAATATTTTTTATTATGTTAAATGGTTTCGCGCTGTTGCACACTCGTTCTTATTTACGTATTTCAACACGAACGACATTTATACGACAACACAGATGTGAATAGGTTAGACAGAGTATACACACTACGGAGAATAGCAAAGTGAAAGCGGGACAACCGGTGATGGACGCACTCAACGAGCAGTGTTGCCATTCTGGCTATTTTGTAGCAAATCGCGCTATTCTTCAAAGCGATGTGCAATACAAATTTTTAAGATGCTATTAGCTATATTTTCAACTATATTATAAGAGATGAGTTTAAATTTAATGGAATAAGTTTATAAACAACAGTTTCGCGAAGAATGGACAAAGTCCTCTCAATTTAAAGACTGGATTCGAAGAGTCGAATCGGACAATATGAGAGCAATTTTCTTTAGTGTAAATGCAGTATTTTTGCAAAATTGCATGACTTGGAAATGCATGTTGATACAAAAACACACAAAAGTGCGTTTGGCGTCTTTGTATAAAACCCCAAAATTGTTTTTGAGCTACAATACTACAAGAAATAAAGCAGTGAATGAGCAGACGGCATTGTGCTTGTATCATTGTTAAAAGACACAGTAGGTTGCGCGACGAGCAGCTCCGTTAGTTTTGATGTTGACTAACAGCTCTGTTGTGACGTCAAATTTTCAGATTGTGCTCTGTTATACTGGTTGAAGCTTGGCGGGAAGCAATGATATAGCCAATATGCCAGCAGGAATGGTTGATGAACAACATAATTAACTGAGCTATCAACATCAGTAATGTTTATTTATGCCAGTTTACCTACTTATAGTACTCTGACATGTCAGAAACTTCCGGTGGAACGACATAAATTTGGTGTATTAATTAAAATATCGAAAACTGAGCATGATATGAGTATTGAAGCCTAAGGAAACATATAATCGGCCTTAATCACTATCAAAAACCTTGGTGGAAGCTAACAATGCTGCGTATCATCTATGGCCATGAGATTCGTAATAAAATGAATGAAATTAGTACATATAGTCATGAAGATTGATGGGAAATGCATAATACTTAGTAGTAATTCTTTAGTTTTACATAGCTGCCTGGAAAACGACTTACAGTATAGAAATCTAAATATTGTCTGATGCGTGAATCTATATAGAACTTGTGCCCAGCCCGTTTGATTTACTCTACTAGACTTAAAAGAAATAACAGTGTCGAAATCGCTAGAATTTCATACAAGTTGAACGCGCGCGCACCACTTTCTGAAATAGTGACGTCACGCTGTGAAATCAGCTGTTCGTTTTGCATAACCTACTATCACTCAATCATGATGTTCAATGTGTAGTGGCATCAAATTCATTTGCATTGGAACATACAAAGCGACATCTACTATTTGTAAATAATATTGCCCACGCTCATCGTCCATAGACAGACGGAGTGCTACAATCAAGTATAATGTATCTATTCAATGAATCGTCGGCTGGGTCCAATATGACGGCCACTGGAGCGGGCGGCGGTGCGCCTGGC
>NW_022046667.1:0-21693 GCF_001654015.2 Drosophila navojoa
AAAATAAAACTACAAAAAAATTTTTTTGTTTTTTTTTTTTTTTTGCTTTTAGTTTTAGTTTTTTTTTGTTTTTTATTTGAGTGTTATTTTTTTTTTGCATTTCATTTTTCGTTTCATTGTTTAAAAATGTGTTTCGCTTCCTCGATCTTCGTTTCTCTTTTGCCCATCTATTTTGTTTACTTTAGTTTTTCTCTTGGTTTTCTCCGTGTGTGTTTGTAATATAGCGAATGCGCCATATACATACGTACATACATGTATAAAGATTGTGTGTATATGTATATGTATGTAGCATATATTGCATATTCAATAAGTTCATAATAATAATGCGCAATTTCTAACTGTCTCAGCCATTTTCCAATTTCCATTGAAAACTATTAAAATTCGAAAAAAAAAACACTTTTCATTTCTGCCTAGTTTATGTTGTTATTATTATATTAACACGGTTTAAAATCATATATATATATAATGTATATATATAATGTATATATATATATATATATATATCTGATATTTTATGTTATGTATATATATAATTTAATTTAATTTAATTTCTTTTTTTAAATGGTCTTCTCGGTTTTCTGTTTTATTGTTGTATGTTTAAATATATATAAAATAAGCATTTTTCATATATTTTTCTCTTGCATTTCTCTTTTTTATTTTTATTTTTAAATTTAATTTTTAAGTTTAATTTTAATATTAATGTATATTTAGTTAGTCATATTTTGGAATATATATATATATATATATATATTTCGGGGATTGTGTTTACAATTTGTTGCTATTTTCAAATGAGAATTATTTGTAAATTTAAAATATTTTTTTATATATATATATTTTTTTTAGTTTTTGTTTTTAGCGTTGCATTTTTTTGGCAGAGTTTTTTTGTCGTACGATTTTCATAAATTTCATTATATCAGTGTGTGTAAAACGGATAGATAGCTGGAGCTAGTGTGTGCGAAAGAAACAGAGAGAGAGAGAGGGAGAGAGAGATAGAGAGAGAGAGAGAGGGAAAGAGATAGTGATATATGTATATATGTATATCAGTGGAGCTAACGGCACACTGGGCCAACGGGAAACGGGAAACGGGAAACACATAAGGGCTGTAAAGGGGGCGTGTCGCGTGTAAAAGATATTGCGGATTATTTACTCTACTTGAGGCTCAGACATATTTACAGCGGTGTAAAAGATGCGCCAAATGCGCATTTATTTATTGTTTAAATACATATTTAATTAAGTTTTTCACTTTGTTCTTGTTTTTTTATTTATTTTTTTTTCTTTTTTTGGTTGCTTTTCGTAACGTGTTTTTTTTTTTTTTTTTGTCTCTGTTTATTAGTTATTGTTGGTTTAGTTTGAAATTTTTAATTGTTTAGTTTAAAAAAAAGAACACTTTTTTCTCTCTTTAGCGTTTCTACTTGATTTTGTGTGTGTGTGTGTGTGTGTTTTTTTTTTATTTTTTAAGTCGAGTTTTATTTTGTTTTTTTGTTTTTTATTCGAATAAAACGCTAAAATATGCAATGTAAATATGTATATATATGTATATATATATATGCGTTTGTGTATGTATATTTATTATGTATGCAGATATATACAAATACGTATCAATGTTTATGTATGTATATATATATATGTATATATATATATAAATTTTTATTTTTATTTTTTTTTTTGTTTTGTATATAATAGATTTCTTATTATATATATAATAAGAAATTATTTTTAATTTAATTTAGCAAGCTTTTACATATATTATTATATACAGTTCCGTTCCTAAAAATCAATCAAGCGATATATATTTCCCGCCTGGTTAACTGTACAATGCAACAAATTCAAATTTGGGGCTCTTACGTCCTGAAGCTGGGAACTCAACAAAAACATATGTATATGTAAATCAATAGCTGACGTCGGATAGAATCCATTGGAGAATTCTACTTCAATCAATGGTAAATATTTCAATCTTAATATTCGTGTTGAATTGTTTTAACAAATAAAATCGATTTTAATAACCGCAGCTGTATATATATAATATATATTCACATATGTGAATTTTCTGTAAAATTTTGTTTTTAGTTTACATTTTTTATTTTTATTTTTTTTTTTTATTTATTTTAAGTAAATAATATTGGCATTGAGCCCCAGTCGCGCATAGTTGGACAGATACGCTTGACAATATACATATATACATACATATATACATACATATACATGTGCTATATATGTATATACATATATGGGGCATGTATGTATGCTTGTATGTATGTATATAAATATATACAATGCCAAAAGTTTCATTTAATTTCTGACAAAAAAAAAAATAGTATTTCTAGTATATGTATACATATATGTATATGTATATGTGTATGTGTATGTGTATGCCTATGTTGCCTAATATATACATATATATCTATATATATGTATGTATATGCGCAGAGCTCTACAACTGTTATCATAAGTATTTAAAGTATGAGGTAATGTTTTTTTTTATATCATCTTAACTACGATGGCCGCCAGACAGACAGACAGACAGACAGATATATGTCTATGAGAATATCTATACATATACATGTACGTAGTATATACATACCTACATATGTAAATATGTATGTCGTCCTGTTGATCTGATTAATTGCATGCGGCCTAAATATATATTTGTATATATAAATATGTATGTATGTATGTATATATATGTATGTGTATGTATGTGCATATGTAGGCAATGTCTGTTTGAATGACTGTATATGTACATAGAGTCTATATATTTATGTATGTATGTATGAGCGCTGCTAGCTCATATTTATGTCTGCAAGTACATACATACATATGTATGTATATCTCAATATATGTACACACATACATACATACATATATCATACATATTTCTGTGAATGCCATATCTATTTAAATGTTAGTTTGTTTGTATATATGTACAAGTATGTATGTATACATTTTTTTAAGCGGAATCTGTTTGAAGCCAAGCACAAGGCATATACATATATATATATATATATACATATATATATATATATTTATATACATATATATATATATATATTTATATGTATATATATATATTTATATGTATTTGTATGTACATACATATATGTATATATATATATATATATCTTGCTAAGTTTTTGTTTCTTCAATTTAACATTTCATTATTTAAGGTTGACGTGGCTGCCCATGTAAATAAACAAAGTGAACTCTCTCTATGTATGCGTGTGTGTGTGTGTGTATTTGTGAATTTCGACTATTCTGTATACATTTATATGTATGCATATATATACAATCGATGTCTATGGTCTGTTTACTTTTACGGCTACAATCGCAACGTATTTCCGCTCTTTTAAGAAATTATTCAAGTAGATTTAGCTATACATATAAACATATATATATATATTGTTATAGAATATTACAATGAATGTTGGAGTTAATAAACTGTTCGTTGGTGTTTGAGCGCCGATTGGCAGGCGGGTTATATGGCAGCATTATTATTAATTTTGTTCATTTGGATATTTCGGTAAATGCATGCTGAAGACAGCAAACGAAAATGGAAATGGAGAAAATGGCGAACGCTCAAAAGTATGCTATAAAAAATGTCACTGAAGTGAACGCATGAGAAGGGTTAGCATTAGTATGTGTGCCCAAGAATATACCTGTACATACACATATATGTATGTATGTAGAAATATATATATACATATATAATTTTTGGTTTATCTTTGATCATATTGTTTAAGGAATTGTGTAAAATATCGGAAAAGTTGCGATCGTAAATATGTATGATGGCTATGGTGGTGTGTGCGTGTGTGTGTGTGTGGCCTGTTTATTGATTATACTATATCTGTGTGTGTTTGCATATAATGTACAATAATTGAATATTCTATATATATGTATAAATATATATATTGAATAAGCGCTCTTACTAATTCTGCTTAATTGTTTTAGCTTAATGTTTTTTCATGGAAAAAAGTCAACTATATGTATATACATATATATAACTAGATGTAAATAAATAGTTGTCTGTATATATGTATGTATGTATGTATATGTTTCATGTCTTTTGCATTTGATGTTTTTAAAAACTGTTTTTTTTTTCGCTGAAGTTTGTTTCATTTCTTTTTTTTTTTACATTTTACAGTTAGCATGTAAATTGATGTATATATATGTATATATATTTATATATATTCATTTTCATTTTCGATTGCGCTTGTATAAAACTGTTTACTAAAAATTTACAATTTTCGCGATTGCTTACAGAATTCACTAGATTTTTTTATTTTCATTTTCTTTTTCATCTTTCTTTTTTATCTTTTTTTTTTCATATATTGTATATATTTGTATATATATGTATATATAAGTTGTATGCATGCACGAATTCAAGTATGTATATATATATATATATGCATATGTATACTATATTTCATATACATATATTATATGTACGCATATAAAAACACAAAAAGAGTTACAATATTTATATATAAGAGGAGCGCTAAATGCGCTGCACGAGTCATCTAATTACTATTTCATATTTACAGGGTATTTCGCATTACATACAGCAGCAGCAGCAGCGTTAGCGGCAGCGGCAGTGCGCCGTTGTAGCTTAACAGCTTCAGCTTCTGTGCGGACTTTCTCTGTCTGTTTAGCGTAAGTTGTTTACATACATATACAAATACATATTTATAACATAATTTTTTTTTAACATAGTTTCTAACAGAAGTTGGCAGTTTCTCATTGAAATAGCTCTGTGTGTGTTTGTTTGTGTATGTGTATACATTCGCATTGATTGATAGTCGTGCTTCGGCCCAACGTGACACGAGCATGCCATAACTCCTCTCTCCAGCTCAGCTTGCCGTCTCGCTTGCTCACCCCCTCGTACGCTAGCCTATGCAGCAGCGATCTCAGCACACGCATTTCGCAACCAGGTGGCAAGGCCAAAACAAATGGCAAATCATAAGAAAATAACGGTACCACTCGGCGCATTTGCTTTTAAGTACAAAATGAGAAGTAAATAATAAGTTTAAGGGTAAATTGAAATAAAACAAAATGTTTTTTTGTGTCTTGTGGTTTTTGTTTTTGTTTTTGTTTTTTTTTTTTTAGTTGCGTTTTGAAATAAATCCAAAAAACCATATTTATTCAAAACTGCATTTTTGTTTAGTTTTTTGTATGTTTATAAAAAAATTTGTTTCTTTTGTTTTTGTTTTTTTTTTTTCTTCTTTTTTTTGTGTTTTTGTTTCTTTTGCAAGAAGTTGGATTATAAGTTAAAAGAATCAATAGCAATTAAGATAAAAATGAATTATGTTTAAGATAAAGCATAACTAAATAAAACTCAATCAAAAACAAACAATTGCTAATTATTTTTGCATTTTTTCGTACTCTGTTCACTTTACAAAACTAAACTGCATGTAAATAGACTGCAAATGTGTATATATATATATATATAAATATATGTATACATATTTATATATTTTTTTTTTTGTTTAATAAAAATTGTATTTCTCTCTCACTTGCGTTGTTGCATGTGTGTGTGTGTGTTTAATTAAAATTAATTACAAAGTAATATTTTTAAAACTATGTATTTTATATTGTTTTATATTCTGTTCCATCTCGTTCTGTTCGTTTTGCATGTTGAGAGAAATGTCGTTTTTACTTCTTTCTTTTTTTATAATATACATACATACATATATATATTTAGATATATATATTTCTCTAACTGCTAAATATTTGTGGTAAAACAAATTCAATTGATGTACGTCAAATGTCAGTTACATTTCAAATACAATTAGCTCAAAAGAGTTGAAGCCTGAACAATTGCTTCTAAAAGATTTGCCTACAAATATATAGCTTGAAAAAAAAAATTGCTAAAATTATATAATAAAAATATATATATGTATATATGGAGATATATGTATATACATATAAATATATATATATAATATAACAATATTTTGTTTAAATAAATTTAATAAGTTGATCGGTGAGTGGTCTGGCTTAATAAATAAAAAATAATTTGAAAAGCCCTCAAAATTGCTTAGCTACACTTGTTTTTCTACATATACACACACATATACATACATATATATATACAGACATTTCTCTACGCACATATATATATTTATATATATATATATATATATATGTACAATGTATATGATTTATGAAAATATGTAAATATATTTGCCTTAAATTATATAAAATATATAAATGTAAAATGTTACGTCTAGTGTGAAAAAAAAACATATATATATATATATAGATCATAAGCAGAAATAAAAAAAAAATTACATATACATATAAATATATATATATGTATATGTAGTAACTAATTATTGTTAAGTAGTTGTCTAAAATAACGTTAGTTTAACTGAACACATTTTGAAGTGAGTTTTTACTGTTGTTGTCTGTCTGTGTGTCTGTCCCTGTGTGTGTGAGTGTGTGTGTGTGTGTGAATGCTTGCTTGTGTGTTGGCAGAAATCTCAGTCTAAATATGCACACACATCGTGTAATTTGTTGTTTTCTATTCTGTGTTGTACAACTAAAAAATGAATTAATGAAAAGCAAAAAAAAAAAAAAAATTATATATATAAATTTTTAGAGATATATATGTTATATATAGAGCAATAGATAACCTATAACATGAACTAAGTGCGGTGGTGTGTGGTTGTGGTTGTGTGTGTGTGTGTGTGGGTTGTAAAAACGTGGCGCAGCGCTGAGATCACACTGCATTAGCCTAGTCGAATGGCTGCTAGCGCAGCAGCAGCAGCAGGAGCAGCGGCAGGCCAATGGCCAGGAGTGCTGCCAACAGCAGCAGCACCACCAGCAGCGTGGTGCGCCGCCGCTCAGGGCAGCGTTGCAGACGACCCGGCCGATGCAGCTGCAGAGCCAATGTGGCACCTGTGGCATCTGATGTTGGCAGCTGTTGGGGCGTCTGGTGCTCCATGGGCTTGATGCGCGGATGCAGCTGCAGCATGAGACGCGCCACCTGTAAAGCAGCCGCGGGCAGCGCCTGCGATACGTTGTTAAAGATGCTGATGGAATGGGCTCGCCGACTGCACATGATGGTAGCCCACATGCGGATGCACGTGGGGATGTGTCGTTGGATGCGCATGGGCATGTGGATGCGCGTGCGGCGGGTGCGCATGATGCGGATGTGGATGCGGATGCGGGTGCGGATGCAACAGCGAACGCCCTGTGCCCTGCGTCTGATAATAACCGGCGGGCATTGTCGGATAGCCGTGCGCAGGCAATGGCAACGCTCCCGCCGCAGCTGGCAACGGTGGCACCTGTCCCGGCACCACTGAACGTTGCTGCCCCACTGGCGGCAGTTGGGCAACGCGTTGTTGTTGCTGTTGCTGCTGCTGCTGTTGTTGTTGTTGCTGCTGTTGCTGCTTTTGGTGTTGTTGTTGATGTTGTTGTTGTTGTTGCTGCTGTTGCTGCTGCTGTTGTTCCATTACCACGTGACTGGGACGGCATAGACGCTCGTACACTTGAGCCGTTGTTGAGGCGGATGTTGTTGCTGCCGCGGCTGCTGCTGCCGCCGCCACTGCTGCAGCAGCAACGGCTGTATTGCTTGTCGGCGTCTCCAGCAAATGATGATGTCGATGATGATGATGGTGATGATGATGATGCGCCTGCGCTGTAGTCTGATCGTTGTTGCTGCCGCCATTGCCACTGCCGTTGCCATTGCCATTGCCATTGCCATTGCTGTTGCTGTTGTTGCTGCTGCTGCTGCTGCTGCTACTGCTGTTGTTGCTGTGACTGTGGTTATGGTTGTGGTTATGGTTGTGGTTGTGGTTGTGGCTATGGCTGTGGCTATGACTGTGGCTATGGCTGTGGCTGTGGCCGTGCCCATGGCTGCTGATGCTGCCAGCACTGCCGACGCTGCTGTTGATGATATTGTTGCTGCCGGCGCTGCCAGCGGCTGTTGCCTTCACCAGCGACATTGGCGGCGACGATGCCAGCACTGTGTCGCTGCTGCTGCTGCCGCTGCTGGCAATTGTTGTTGCTGTTGTCGCAACAGCGGCAGCAGCAGCAGCCGCTGCAGCCGCAACCGTTGCCGTCATCAGATTGCAGGAGTCAAGTCTTTGTCATTTGGAATTGCTTTGTAGCGCCGCATTGATCTGTGTCCACAGCTCCTTCTTGCACGACTTCGATCTGCAACGGAACAGGGAAATAATTTCATTTCAATTGTGAATGCTGCAAATTCAATGACAATTATTAATCGATTCTACATAGTTGTAAAGGAATGTTATCGATTTATATAGCATTCATCCTGAATGCCTAATTGACTTCAGCACATTGTGAACTATCCCGAGTCTCAATAGATCGTCTCTTACTATGTCGGTGTGAATATTTCTTAGTTTGCTTAAAGCATTCTGGAATATTTGACATTTCGTCCTCTTAAATCAACGATATTCAATTGCGAATGTTATCGGTTTACAGTTAATTTAAAATTTTTTTTCAAAAATATCGATAATTTAAAGGAGGCAATCAGAAAATCCTCTTAATGTTATCGATTTTTTTTACTCATCTCAATTTAACAATTTCTTCAAATCTAAAACTTTCTCTTGCTCAAAGTTCTTAGTGAACTATGCTTATGCACGTTCGTATGTTAGCTCTATTATCGTATAGCATTCCATATCGTATATTAATCATTAAGATTAGTTAAACATAAGCTACAACTGGAAAGTCTCGACTGGAATACCATCTTCGCATCGAGACAGCAGCCAGACTTGAGCATATCCATATTATATCAAGTTAATACAAATGTTTATACTGTATGTGAACTATATATATAAATGTAGATAACTATAAAACAATGAAGCCTTCAATTATTTCAGCCAGATGTTAGGGCAGATGAATTTTAATTTCAAATAGAATACGCAAAATGACCAGGAATTATTAAAGAACCAGAATTGGCTTTACAATATACAAAGTTATAAGAAACATGCGCACATATAAATCATGATAATAAAAAAAAAAAAAAAAAAAAAAAAAAAAAAAAAAAAACGAAAAACGAAAAAAAAGCACAAAGGCAAAAAAACGTGATGACAAATTTTCTAGTTAGTTTCTTCGTTCTTGATATCTCAGTCTGCTGCATCTTCAGCATCGTTTTCATTTTTCAATATTCTCTTTGGTCTGGGGAGCCCGGCGGAGCATACGACGGAACGCCATGCTCAAGTTTCTCTTCCAGCTCTTGTGACTGTTGGTGACGGTGTTGGGGCTCGTGTACAAATTCTCGCATATAAAAAGCACCCCGTCCGGATCGTCGTATTGCCAGGGCTTTAGGCCCTGCGGCCGATAGCCATTCGCGACAAATACTTTGTCCATGACGCTGGGATAGTTAGGTTACTTTTTAGAATTGAGATATATACATGTGGATAGCAAAGCTATAATATTTAATCTAAGTTTGCCCTCAACTGACCGCTTGATCGACTGCAGCCAATCCTTGAACTGGGCATTGCCCTCGGGAGTGATCTGGAAGGCCGCGCGGGCGGCAACCACAATGCTGGCAAACTCCTCGTAGTCGCCTTGGGTTAGATGGTACAGCTTCTGGTGGATGCACTGGATATACCTGAATGCCAAAGAAATGAAGAAGACAAAGGGTCAATCAATCAATCAATCAATCAATATGAATATGGACGAGTCCTGCTGGCTGCCACTCCATACGCTACTCACATTTGCTGGCATTTCTGCACCAGGGGCGTCAGGGCCGAGCGCAGATGCTGCATGACCAACTGATGATTGTTCCGGCCCAGATAGTGGGCCGACTCGATGGCCACGTCGTGCAGCACAAAGGGACTCACGATCGAGTTCACTGCACAGACGCAGAACTGATGCAGATACTGTGTGCCCAGCTTCTTGCTGATGCGCAGCAGCCACTTGACGTCCTCGCCGTACGGAGGATTCCTGGCGTACTTTGCCTGCGGCCGATCGTCGTGGACGCGTCGCGCCAGTGTCTCCATGGCCAGCATGCCCACATTGTAGGCGGCCAGCAGATAGCGCAGCTGCGTGGATCTATGGGAAGCAAAGGGAGATATATATATCCGTCTCTCTCTCTCTCTCTCACACACTCTTTCTACTTACGTGAACTGATGCTGTTGACGCTGACGCACTGGCGGCTGTGTTGGCGGCGGCGGCTGCTGCTGGTGCTGCGGTGGCGGTGGTGGCGGCTGTTGCTGCATGAACGGATAGACGGGATGCTGCGATGGATGCTGTGCTGGATGCTGTGCCGGATGCTGTGCTGGATGCTGGGCAGGATGCTGGCGCAATGGTACGCCAACACCGCCGCCGGGCGGTCCGTTTGGTGGCGGCGGCGGCGGTGGCCCGTAATAGGTGGGCGCCATTGGACCCATGGGCGGCCCGGGCGGACCTCCCTGCAGTGCCTGGTATGCCTGTGGCGGCAGTGGCTGAAAGGCGCCCGGTGGTGGCGCCTGGAACGCTGGCGGTGGCTGATGACCGGGCGGTGCTGCATGCACCACACCTGATGCCGCCACCAACGACTGTTGCTGCTGCTGCTGTTGTTGCTGCTGCTGTTGCTGCTGCACATGCTGTTGCTGCTGTGCGCCCTGCGGCGGTGGCGGCGGCTGTTGCTGCTGCTGCGAGTAGCTCGTATAGAGCGGCTGTGGCGGCGGTGGCGGACCAGCCGAAATGTACATCTGCATCTGGCCGGGCGGATAGCTGAGATTGTGATGATGCGCATAGATGCTCTGGCAGAACGTGTACGGCCCGTACGGCGCCAGGTTGATGGGCGTCAAGGCGGCCACGTTTGGCTGGAATTGTTGCGGCGCCGCATTGACCACAGGTGGACCCGCCAATGGGCCACCAGCTCCACCAGCAGCGGCGCTCATTAGCTGCTGTTGTTGTTGCTGCTGCTGTTGCTGTTGTTGTTGCTGCTGTTGTTGTTGCTGCTGTTGCTGTTGCTGCTGCTGCAACTGTTGCTGTTGCTGCAGCTCGTGCTGCTGCTGCGACTCGATGAGCGCACTCAGATTGACAGCCGAATGCTCCAGCTGATCCTCGTGCTGTTCGTGATCCCCGCCCGAGTTGTTGGGCGAGTTGCGGGTGTAGAGCTCGTACCAGTAGCGCGCCACCTGGAATAGTACCTCTGGATAGACGCCGCCGCCCTTGGCGGCCGTCTCGACGGTGAGGCAGGCACGCTCCAGCATCAGATCGCTCTGCTCCTTGCACTGCAGTATCGCGCGCTGTATCTCATTGGGATTGAGGGCGGCCGCATGGGGCAGCACAGAGAGCGCCAGCTCGGCGGCCGGATAGACCATGTTGTTGTCCCAGCCGCGCGACGCACGATCCGCCATGCCGGCTGCCTCTGGCGGCGTCAGATGCGCCTCCCACGTGTCAATCAGAAAACTAATCGCCGGCGCACCAATCTCCATGGCCTGGCCCAGTATCCAGGACACGTGCGACGAGTACGTGCGCGACAGCCAATTCGGACTGACGCAGTTGTGCAGGCCGAGCGCATAGAGGCCCAGCTGGAAGGCGCACATCTGCAGCGCCCGGTGCGGTCCATGGTGATTCTGTGTGGTGCTGGCTTGGGTGAACAGCGACGTGGAGCTGTTGCCGCCGGCCTTGGTCAGCACATTCTTGGCCAGCTCGAACATGAAGTGGGCGCTCGCCTCCGACGGCTGATTGGGTATCGAGGGATAGGCGCGCTTGCCCTTGTAGCGGCTCTCCTTGCTCCGGCTGCTGCTGCTCGCATTGTTCGGATTGCTGTTGCTGCCGCTGGCCGAGTTGCCATTGCCGCCGGCCGAATTGCCATTGCCATTGCCATTGTTCTGACCAACTGCGGCTGCTCCGCCAGCTGCACCTGCTCCGCCAGCCGGATTGCTGGCACTGCCACCGCCATTGCCTCCATTCGGCTGCCCGCCGCTCTGGCAGGCCACCAGACCCTGACCCTGGCCCTGTCCCTGTCCCTGGCCGTTGTTGTTGCTGCTGCACGACTGATTGCTGCTGCTGGCCATGCTCAGGGCGCACATGCTCAGCTCCAGCTCGGCGCTGGTCGAGCTGTGGGGTCGACTGTTGCCGCCCACACTGCCGTAGTCGTTGGGCAGCAGCTCGCACAGATTGAAGGCAGCAGCAGCGGCCGCACCACCGCCACCACCACCACCGCCATTGCCACCACCGCTGCCGCCACTTCCTCCGCCGCCACCACCACTGTTGCCAGCACCCATTGCCGCGCTGGCACCATATTCGTGATCGTGATCCCGCCGCAAGGGCTGCTGGCTGGGCGTGCGCACCGGCGGATGGTTGGAGTAGTAGGAGGGCAGCAGCGGCGTCTTCAGCAGCGTGTGTATGTCCCGGTCCAGTAGCTTCTCCATAATCTTGGCTATCTTGCGCGGCTCGTCCTTGTAGTGGTAGAGCAGCGTCAGTGCCAAATCGCCGCGCTGCCGTCGCGTGCCCTCGCAGAGCAGCGGATGCTCCGCCTCCGAGACGTTGGCCTTCAGGCCCAATGCCGCCACGGCGGCCTCGAAGCCCATGTTC
Organism: Drosophila navojoa; assembly: GCF_001654015.2. Next base: position 12,496 of record NW_022046667.1, read on the forward strand.
TCCTCGCTCAGCTTGTACAGCGTCGTCGATGTGCTGGGGCGGCGCGTCGGATCGCTGGAGACGCCGTAACCGATTGGCAGTTTGGGCACGCCGGGCGTGACCAGTGCATCAAAGATGAATGTGGCCAGGTTGATGGGCAGCAGGGCCTCGCCGCGCGACTTGAAGGTGCCGCTGCGCAGCTGCTCGGCCCGTTCGCGGATCACCTGCAGCTCGGCCGCGCCCAGGGGCAGGCGCTTCAGCAGCGCCAATATGTCCGCCTCCTGGTTGGCCAGCTTCACCTCGAGCGGCTTGGTGCTGGCCGGCGGTCGGGGCATCTCCAGGGCAAACAAACAGATGCGAAAGCCGATGTGATAGTGCTCCGAGTTCTCGGAGAGCACGGTGCACAGGAAGGCGCACTTGGAGAGCGTCGACGAGGCCACCACTGTCAACTGATGCGATATGGGATTCACGTTCTGTTTCTTGCCCTTGCGCTTGGGCGCCGGAGGCAGCTCCATCAGCAGGTTGGGCGGATTGGCCAGCATCTGTTCGGCCAGGCGCACGGCCAAGATGCACGCCTCACGACCATGCCCATGGGCGTGCAAGCCCTCCGCCCGTGCCAACAATATGTCCCACGCGTCCTCCGAGGGGCGTACATTCGAGAAGATGTGCGGCTGCTTGTTATCGCCAGCCATGGCGCCGCGTGTCCCACTGCTGCTGCTGGCGCCGGCGCCGGCGATGCTGCTGCTGCAGCAAGGCTGTTCCATGGCTGCCGTGCCTCCAGCAGCAGGAGCAGCACTAGAACCAGCAGCAGCTGCAGTTGGTGTTGCTGTTGCTGCCGCTGGCACAGGTGCTGCTGCTCCTGCTCCAGCTCCGGCTCCTGCTCCAGCTGCTGCTGCTGCTGCTCCTGCTGCGGCCGTTGTTTCTTCACATTGCTGTGCAATTGTTGCTGCTGCCAATGCGGCGCGTGCTGCTGCTGAAGTGCTGGGCACTGGCGTCGAATCACCGCCAGTTGCAGCTGCCGATGCTGCTCCTGCCGCTGCAATGGGCGCACCCACAACTGGAATGAACTCATCGCTGCTGCTGCTAAATGATTCGTCCTTGGACAGGCGACGTGACACCTGCTGCTGCTGCTGTTGCTGTTGCTGCTGCTGAGCCGTTGCAGCTGTTTTCAGCATGGATGAGCTGGAGCTGTTGCTGCTGCCCGATCCCGTTGATGCCGATGACGAGGCCGACGATGCCGACGAGGTATCCGACGTGGAGCCGCCCGCCTGTTGTCTATAGTCGGGTGTGCCCGGTCCGACAACAACAACATTACCGGCGCCTGCCACGCCCGCAGCAACAGACATGGGCAGATCCTTGCTCTGCTGCGAGACGGCATCGAAGCTGCTTTGCGAATCGGACTCGGTTAGCGATTTCTGCCCTGACACGCCAGCCGTCGCACGTTCCGTGCAATAGTTCAGGCTGCTGCTGTTGTCGCCGCCGAAATCTTCGTTCTCACAGAATCCCTCGCTGCTGGCACTCGAACGATTGCCATCGCCTCCGCCAACGCCGACGCCAACGCCGCCTGCCACAGAGCCTGAAGCATTCGACTTGGATGTCCCAACAGCGCCTGCGAGCTGATGTTGCTGTTGCTGTTGTTGCTGCTGTTGCTGTTGCTGCTGTTGTTGCTGCTGTTGTTGCTGCTGTTGTTGCTGCTGTGAGCTGGCGCCCAGTCCAATGGCATCACGATCGACGCCCATGCCGCAGGCGGCATTCACTTGGGCCAGCATCATGACAGCGTTTATGGACGGCGGCTCATTGGGCGAGCCGAACAGCTCAGCACCGCTGGCATCGAAGCGTTCACGATAGGCGCTACGCTCCGCACGCTGCTTGAAGGCGCCCGCATGCATGCCATGATCGTTGGAGGTGCTGAAGTAATTATAGTGCTTGTTGTTGCTCATCAGCGCCTGGGTGGCGTTCAGCTGGCTGGTGGTGCTGGTGCCGCAGGCATCGCCCTTGGCATCCGTGTGCTTGAAGCATGTGAACGGTGAATAGTAAATGGGATTGGTGTCGTGGGTGTGCGTGACGCCCGCTATCGGATAGTCCTCCCAGTCCAAATAGCATGCCTCAATGGCCGGCTTGAAGCCAATGAACAGCTCCGTTTCGGATCGGGAGTTCTGCTGGTGCTTGTTCGTGTACGACGACGGCATCATGCGACTCTTCACCACACGATCGAGTATCTTCAGATGCCAGGCCGTGAACTGGGCGTGCAGCATGTCGCGCTCGTCGGGCGCCAGTCCCGGATTCAGTGCAGCCAGACGCCACAGGGCGACAATTTCATCGCAGAGCGAGCTGCACGCGTGCTGCAGCGCTGTGGAGTTCGAGTGCGTATTGGAGTGCTTGCCACCGCTGTGGCCATGGGAGCCCATCATGAGCGCCAGCTTGGTCTGGAACCACCATATCAGCATCTGATCGCAGGCCATGCACTCCTCCGTTATGATCTCCAGCAGACGCACGGCATTCCGATCGCAGCGTCTGTACATCTCGCGCACTATGGACAAGAGATTCCACATGCCCTCCGGCTCGCGTCCACGCAACGGACGCAGCAGCGAGCTCCATTCAGCGGCCGCCGGTGGTGCCGAATTGGTCAAGTAGTTGACATCGCTGCAAGGACGAAAATGATGAGCATGCGGATGAAGATGAGGATGAGCATGAGCTGGAGCTGGAGCTCAAAAGACGGTAGAGGCTTACCTGAAAACGATTGGCGCCGGCATTATGAATTTGATGAGTATTCGATTGATGTTGTTGTGGAGCGTCTTCTCGTCTAGATACCAGCTGGTCTGATCATTTATGGAGGCACCCGCCGTGGGATCTGGTGCGCCGCAAACTGTATTGATTGCCGTCGGCTGGGCGCTGAGCAGCTCGTCGAGCAGCCGCTGCGCTGTGGGCAATATCTGCTGCGGCAACTCACTGATCAGATACTGGGCGAACTTTTGCAATTGGTCGCGCTGCAGGCGAGTCAGCGACTCGGAGACAGGTGCACGCAAGCACACCTCCAGGGGCTGCACGGCATGAAATGGAAAGAGACAGGGTTAGAGTGTGAAACGGTGGCATATGCGAAATCTTGGCATGGGACACATACACAATGGATGCGGTGCAGGCAGACGGCCACCACATGGGAGCACCAGTACGCCGAGGAGGTGCAGGTGCAGTTGCACGAGGAGATCCGCCGGCGATCGAATGTGACGGCCACATTGAAGAAGGTGCGCGGCGTTTGGCTCACAACGCTGGCAGACAGATGAAAGCCTGCAAGATGAAATTCGACCAATGATTACCAGATCTTGATATACAACATACATACATACATACATACATACATACATATGTACATATACAGATCTCTCGAGACTCACCTATCTGTAGCGGATCCTTGACGGCGCGCATGCGAAACAGCTGATCGCCACGATGAAACTCATCGGCCGAACTGTTGGCCAGACACGAGTACAATCGTATGTCCTCCTCGTTGTCCGGAAAGCTCCAGAATGCAATACGCAGCTGCAGCTGCTCTGGCACGGGCGGATAGACATGCTCGACCAGCTCGAATGGTATGTACGAGGCAACACAGCGTGCCGCAAGCTCGGTCAGCGACGAGACATCTGTAAATAACAATAAAAATGGGTTAATAATATTATAAAGTTTCGATTTCAATAAAATCAATTGCCAGTAGCTCTTCAACTAGTCTCCAATAACAAGAAATGTGGAGGGGAAGGCCTTAGAGGGAGCCGATTCGATTTTTATTCGTAATACCAGGAATGCTTAACACACACACACATACAGACACGCACGTACGCACGCACACAACTAAAGCATAAATCAAACGCTATCCGAGACGATTCGAGCAATGACCAAGTAAGCAGAAGAAGAAGAAGAAGAGGCAAGTCAGTCGCTGCAGAGGTCAATGGCGTTTTAGATGATGAAAAAGCCGAGTTAAATTTTCGTTGCATGCTACACACACACACACACACACACACACACATTATATAGATGTCTGTATGTATGTTTTGTCTGTGCGTGCAGCGCAATTGACTTGTAGATAAACAAAATTCTACAAATTGTCATGCAAATAAACAAATGAACAAACAGCCAACACATTAACAATAACAACATGCATACATAAGCACACACACACATACACATACATACATATATAAAGGTCGTGTCCATCCGCTGTAGAGCGCAAAACAAAGAAGCAGAGAAACAATAAAAGAGTTGAGTTTATATTTTTGTGTCGTTTTGCTGCTTTTAACACGAGCACTGACGCAGCAATAACAACAGCAACAAAGCATTGGTCGCGCGCACCCGACAAGAAAATAAGGTTCAAGTTCGCCCACACACACACACACAGTCATGTGTTCATCTTCTAAGAGCTGCATACGTACATATATGAATATATTTATATATATACATACATCTACATATAAACAGCTGTCTTCGACATTTTAATGTAAACCTGTTTCGCTTTCACTATCGTGAAGGGTCTTGGCTAATGTGTTACGTTTTCAAGCTTTACTTCTCGTTTCCCATTATCGATATCGATTTTGTACGTTTTTGTCGGTTGGCATTCATTACACACGCACGCACACAAACTTATACACTTACTCAGTCACCCGCTCACACACTCACACACATGCATACGCAAGCATCGGCCAGCGCATCGTTTGTTTGTTTTCATTCTTTCGCTCGTTCGCTCGCTGTCGCTTAATTTCAGACACTCTGGCACCATTTTATTCAAAGTCATTTTCCGCAAGCGTCAAGAGTTATTATTCATGCCTCCTCCTATTCCTTCTTTATTCGCATTCCATTTGCTGACATCTGGTGTGTGTGTGTGTGTGTGTGCGTGTAAGCGCAAGCAGGCAAGGGTAAGGAGCACCAGTAACAACAGCAACAACAAATCGAGTTCAGATATGTGTTATTGTCGTCAGTGTTGTCCCCACCAAAAAAGAGGTCAAAATTGTGCATAATACATGTGCACTTACATGCATACTCACATACGCGCGTACGCATGTGTGTCGCTCGTTCGCGGTCCCGGAAGTGCATGAAAACTGATATTCCAACAAATAGCACAAATACAAATAAAACTCTTCTCGTATGTCTTTTGCTGCCTTTACTCTGTCAGCAAATTTTTAGCAAAATCGAAACAAACAAAAAGTTAAAAAAACACCACGAGACTAATTAGATGACATGTGGCAACATACTCCACGTAGCACATACAAATACATATGCATATACACAGGGTTGTAATGTCATCGATAGTTTTTTACAAATTGATTGACATCGATCCTTGTTACAAGTTTTGTCAAAGCTGGTGGATATATGGATATATGTATGTACATACTGAACTATACATACATAAGTATCCTATATACAAATATATATGCATATAGGGAAATCATACACACTTATTTGGACATTATCCTTGAAAAGGTTCCTTGACACAAACGAAGAGCTAAAGTAAATTACCGACGCAACGCAGCGCAGAAAGAAGGCAGAACGTCACTTTTTTTGCGGTTATTATTCATTTTTTATACCTATTTCAAAGCCAGACAGACAAAGATACACAGGTACACAAAACACACGCACATTCATACCAATTTTTACATTCATTTAACGTAAAAATGCAGCTGCCCGGTGCTCGCTCACCTACATAGTAAGATGGCCTGGCCCCCAATAACAAAACAAAAAAAAAACTAGCATACACAGGCACCAGCAACAACAGCTAAACAAAGAGCAATGAAAAGTAACGGCAGCGCAGTCGCAGCGCTGCTGAGATTATATGTTGATAATGGTGCGGCGGCGCACAGGACACGAAACGGACCAAAGCCAATGAGCAATGCATACATACAGACACACACATACATAAAAAAAACGTTGTGATGTGCAGATGAGAGGAACAGACAGAAGAAGAAGAGGAAGGTAATACAAGGTAAACGGACAATGGCAACAAAATGTAAGCAGCAAAGTCGTGATTTTGACTTTAGCGATAAGCAGGAGACGCAGGCAGAAATAGTTGTTGTTGCTGCAACTTATAGCCAATTTTTACATATGCTTACATACATACAAACATACATACAGATATGCTTGTAGGTACATTTACATACATACATACATACAGACTTAACGTCGAATTCGGTGAATGCATCGAAAATGTAATGCGTGTAATTTGAGCGTATGTAATTGGCAGTGCTGCCAGATCGTTACAATCGCCAGCGTTGAATGATCTGATAAGATGTAAATTGAATTTGTTTTTGTTTCTTAAAATTATAGAAAGGTTGAGCTATTGGTACTGTTGAAGTCCTCAATAAAAAGAAAAGATCTTGGCAATGGTTCAACAAGTACTCATTAGACAGCTGCCTACGTTCCCAGATTAACCGATTTGCGGGTATGCGAGACACACATACATACATAGAAATGCATTCAGGGTTATGTTGGTATATTATGGGGTTAAGCATTGATCAAGTGGTAGTCTCAGAGATATTTTAAGGATATTCACTTACCAAACTGGCGTCCACACTGAACACCAAACGCCATGGAGGCTGAGCTGGACATGCCACCGTTGCTGCCTGTGCCAGGTGCACTGCATCCCGCCACACCGAATGCGCCACCAGAATTGCTATTGCTGTTGGCCGCAAGTGGACCTAAGCCATTGCCATTACCATTGCCCAGACCAGGGCCGGTGGTGCCATTGGTTGGCTTCTTCCAGCCACGCCAATTGTTGCACAACGATTCAGCCTCCGAACTCCAGCTGCAGAGAGAATCCTCTTCGAAGCGTATGGAGTCGTCAAAGCTGAAACGATCCATTTCCTCGGGATTCCACTCGTTGCCGCCGCCACCGCCGTTGGCCGCATTTGCATCGGCGCCAGCGCCTCCAGCAGCAGCTCCACCAGCGGCAGCTGCATTATTGTTATTGTTGCGGCCAGCGGCGGCTACAGCGGCAGCGCCACCAGCGGCGGCATCGGCTCTGTTGTTGTTATTGTTGCCGTTGCGATTCGCCAGGTTGAAGCTGAGCTTTACGCGTTCTGCGAGCTTATGATTTATTTATTCAGCTGCTGCTGATGCTGCTGCCGGGGCTTTCGCTGTCTCTCCCTCTGTGTGTTTGTTTGTTATTTTTGGATGGATATTTGCTTTCTTCCGGTGCTACTCTTTGCTCAATCCTCTAACTCTTTCCTTCTCTCTTATTTGCAAGTTCTTTGTAAAGTGCAATTTGGATAATTACGCTCAATTTTATTCGTGTAAATGGCGAAATGTTGAGCGGATTACGTTTATTTAAAGTTCTTTTCTTTGTTATAATTATTTAGTTATTTTTTAATATATTTATTTTTTTGGAAATTTTCCTGTTGTCAACTGCTGCTTAATGCTTTCAAAATTATTTCAAAACTATTTATTTACAGATACATACTTATGTATGTATGCGCGCGCGTGTGTGTGTACGCATGGATTTGTGCAGCGTCGCCTGCTACGTTTGCTCTGATTCTTTTTCTCTTGCTGGTGTTGGTGAATTGTGTTTTGTTTTCATAGGGATGGTTGCGTGATTTCAAAACAGCGAGATATATGAACTGCAGGTTAAAGGTATGTTCACTAATTTCACTAGACTCCTTAATTATATGTATGTGTACTCATATATATTTTCTTATATTTATACGCGTGTCTGTACTAAATATTTTATTCTTTCAACTGTTTCAATTAACAATTTTTAATAAATTACACTTTTAATAATATTAAAAACACTAAAATTCTATGATTTGTTTGGGTTTTTTGTTCTTCTTTTTACTTTTCTTTTTTTTCTTGTTTTTGTGTGTTGCAAGCGCGGGCACTTCGTGTCACGACAAACATTTATCGTTAACTGCGTCAACTTGCATACGCATAAGCTTTTAACTGACCGACCGAGCGACCGATTGCTACAGGACCGAAGGGTGGGAGCTGCCCAAAAGTAACAAACAATAAAAATAATTTAAAAATCAAAAGTTTAATAGAAGTCTCCGAGACGACGCGTTAGATGGAACATACGCAACCAAACGAACTTAACGCGCTGCGCTGTTGCGACTGCGACGGCTGCCTATTGTTTATTGTCGTTGTTGTGTTTCATGCTATTTTTCACGGCTATGTGAATTTGTACCCCCCACAGCAGCAGCAGCAAGAAGCATAAGCAGCAGCAGCAGAGAGTGAGAGAGTCACTGGGGGAGCAGTGACTGCGATTGTGTATTGGTGTATTTCGTGTATCTGTGAGTGTGTGTGTGTGTGTGACTGCCAAAATAGAGAACGCCAAAATGGCCAATTGTGTTGGTCACACAGTTTTATGCATAAACGTACGTACATATGAAATACACACAAATATACATATGTATGCATGTATGTATGTATTTGGTAGTTGTTGTTGTTGTTTTAGCTGCAGCAGGACCAGCTGCTCTGTAGTTGCTGTTGCTGCCCCCGTTGCCATTGCTGTTGTACCGTGTCTTGTACGTCCCTTTAGCAACCTTTAATTATTTTCTACATTTATTCTTTCTGCTCATCTTTGCTCGCTCCTTTTATCCTGCTTTATGCCTTGTCGCGAAACCTGCGCGCGAGCTCGCACTCTTTCTCTCTTTATCACACACAAACACAAACGTACTCGCGCTGGCCTGTTCAGGCAGACAGAAACACACTGAACAAACGCACGCACACATACACATAGACACATATATAGACTAATGCACCGCTCCCGCACACACACACACACTTTCATAAACAACAACAGCACAACATCAATATATTGATATACATATATCAATGCCTGTATGTGTGCTCAAATATATGTGTATATGTTGTGTTTGTGTGTATATGTGTGTGCATGAAATGCGTAAAGAAAACGTTGAAAAAACCTTTTTGTTTGCCCGTTTCGAAATAATTTTGCTTTGTTACACTAATTATGCACTCCAAATTGTTAGTTCTCAATCAATGCAGAATTTAGTAATAATTTTCTGATTCATTTGCTGCATTTTTACACAGTTTTCATAAATTTATACGGGACTTTGTTTTTATCCATCACAAAAATCGCGTTCGCGTTCGTACTAGTGATGTAAAAAAACATCGAAAAACATCGGCAGCTCTTCCCAAACAATTCGATACCAATATATATCGGGCATAAGTCAACTCACTAACCAGAGAACACATAGACCGGACACGTAGTGTAAAGTGTTTTGCACA
>NW_022046668.1:0-21691 GCF_001654015.2 Drosophila navojoa
TTCAGGGTAGTATCTAGTCGAGCACTCTCGACTAGAGTTTTCTTACTTGTTTTTTCTTCCCTTTGACTCTGACTCTCCCTGACGCTCCCTCTCCCTTAGCAGTACGTGTTTGGTTGATTTCTTTGTGTTACCATTCAGCCTGCCATAAATAGAGCTGCCGCCACGGCCATTTGAGCGCCACTTTTTTTTTTTTTTTTTTTTTTTGGGATGCCAAGCCAAAACCTCAAATAAAAATGTTTGTATATACACATATATATATTTATATATATGCATAGATATATTTCTCTGCTGGCTTTTCGTCTTTTGTAGCAATTGGAGACATCAGCCATGTGCACAGCAAATGCTTTCAGTGTGGGTGTGTAGTTGCATAAATAAAGAGGATAAATGAAAGGCTAATGAGGTCAAGCGGGCAACAGCAATGGAATGTTTTATATTCGACACATTCACTTTTAGCTACGCTCGAGAGCCACTTATCTCAATTGTTGGTCTGTGAATCAGTGTATATATAGAGGAGAGTGAGAGAGATGTGTGTATGTGCTGTGACTGCTGATAAGAATCGAGGTTGTAGTTGTGTGTGTGTGTGTGTGTAGCACACTTACCATAAACAGTCTGGCCAGCAATTAGCAGCATTAGCAGCCAGCAGCTAAGCTGGCGCACAATTCCACATAACCATCTGCTATGGCTCCTCATTTTGTGTTGCGGCTCCTAGCGACAGTCCCCGTTGTCTCTGTGTGCTATCAGCACCTGCTGCTGGGTCCAGTGGTCCAGTGGTCCAGAGGTCCGCACCTGCACTACCGGCCGTAACTGTAATGGAAAGCATTTATACAAAATGTTACATATGCCAAATAGTATAGAAAACATGCAACAAATAATATGGAAAACTTTAATCTTACATCAATTTCAAATGCATATTTACATTAAATTTATATTATTATATTTTTATTGCTTTACTTTATGTTTCTTATTGTGTTTCAGCTCTTGAAACTAGTTTTTGTTTTTCTTTTTTTCCACAAATTTGATGTTCAATTCGTTTCATTGTTTAATTTATTCAACAGGTTTGAGTGCCATAAGTACTTATAGACCTTCTCAAGGGTATTTACTCAACGAGCACTTTGCTCAGTTTTTCACTCAACTTTTCGCTCAGCGTTTTTAAGTCTCTCGTATACCTGCCATTAAGTTTGCATAAAAACCGCATTACGTGCGACTTACTAAAAGTTTGTCAAGTGACGTAGCTCACTTTAGCTCGGCTGAAACTTCTTATTGTATTGCAATTGATATTTTAAATATTTCTTCAATAAATTTCCAATATCTAAATATAAATATTACTCACAATAAATTTTAAAAAATATATATAGAAAAAATATATAATAAACTTCATTTGCTTAAATAACTTTCATTACTATTCATAAATACATAGGAATTACTTTGCTCGAGTTATTGTTGCTTGAGCACAGCTCTAGTTCTCTTTGCGCTTTCAAAATCAATTAAGACCTTTGGTGTACCGTTATTATACATGCATTAAACAATTGCTAATCAGCCTGAGCTGCTGGTTATCTGGCCTAAGACCGAGATCTGAGCATATCTAAAGTGCCTCGAATAAGTCTTCAGGCACTTCAATACTTCAATACTTCAATTAGTCAATCACTCAGTCAGCAATATAATTATACGCACGAGACATTCCATTCAGGACAATTTCAGCTTAAATTTCTCACACACATAATTAATCTGTCTTATAATGAATATTAACAAATACTGGGATAGTGTAGCTATGCAAGAATTTACCGCAAAGCAATATTCACAGCATGTAAGGCAATATAATTGCTAATAAAGACAAAGAGCTATTGTAAGACAAATTCGCATTGATTGCTGTACATACATATATGCATTGTGTAAATAGTTATAATTCTATTCTATTTATAGCATTGGAATAATAAAATGAATTTACTGTGATTGCTTGTATTTTCAAATACTTTTGCTTAACAATACCTCAAATAATTATGACAAAAATGCTAGAGCTAGAATTAATTTAATATATTTTCAATTAATAGTAAATATTTAATATGGATATAATTTCAAAAATAATATAAACAAATAATCAAAAATCTGTTAACCAATAAAATTAAGCAACAATTATTTATTTTTGTTTTTATTTTATTTATATCTTTGCTTACATTTTATAAAGAAATATGTAAATATTTCTACAATAATTAAAAAAAAAAAAAATTAAGCAACTTGCTTTTATTATTTTATATATAGTTTCAAAAATAATATAAGCAAATAATCAAAAATCTGTTAACCAATTTAAAAATAAAATTAAGCAACAATTATTTATTTTTGTTTTTATTTTACTTATTTCTTTGTTTACATTTTATAAAGAAATGTGTAAATATTTCTACAATAATTAAAAAAAAAATTAAGCAACTTGCTTTTATTTTTTATATTTATTGCTATTTTTAATTATATTAAAAAAAAAATTAAATTCATTTCGAAAGTTTTAAATTATATTAAGCAATTTGCATAATAATTAATTTTTTATATTTATATTCTTAAAATGTATTTTTTAATATAGGAAATTGGATTAAGTTAGGTTTAGCAGCCTTTCCTTGCAATGCTTTCATTTGATTCGAAACATATTTTCAAGCTCAAATTATTGTAGAGCACAAAGCAAGCAGCGCTCCGTCTTGAGAAGAGCCCTTAGAACCCATTGGTTAGCTTTAAAAAGAGTTTTCAATATAAAATATAACATTTTTTTGTAGTTTTCGTTTTTTTTTTTTTTAATTCTTGTATCTTCTATATTATTATAATCATAGTAAGAAATTAATCATCTTTCAGCTAGTGCAGCTGTTATTGACCTCATGTCATTAATGTCATTAGTGAAAAATATATATTTCACTTAACATAAACCAGAGAACGTATGTAAAGTTACGTAAAAATATATGAGTATTCCACCATACAAATATGATGCTAAGCAGACGGCCCTAGCAGCCCGTGCTTTAGCTATTGTAATGATTTCAATTATTCTCAACTACCAAAAATAATTAAATTAATATTAATATTTAAATAAGCCTAATCAAAGCTGCTGCATTGAGAAAACATAAATCTGGAATATACTAGAAACTTTTGTTATTTACTAGCTGCTAAGCCATTTAGGCTGACTACCGTTGAAGCCGTTAACAATCTATGCACTTTAATGTGCTTGGTCTCAAGTTCTCTTTATAATTTACTCAAGCCAACGGAAACTCTTCAAAAACTTTGCACTTTGCTATTATCATAATTATTTACTATTACATCACTTCCATAAACATTTTCATCAAAACATGAAGCAATACAAATAAATATATGTATATGTATGTATGTGTGTGTATATATACTTGTAGACATAATGTGAACACATTTAGCCTCAACTTGACTTTCAATTTGGTCCCTTTTGTTTTGTGTTAGTGTGAGTGTGTGTGTGTGTGTTTCTATTTTTTAGCTTATTGCGAGGTCAGCTTTGGTCAAGGAGCGGTTTTAGTTATCCAAATGGATTGTGCGCCTATTTGTCTGGTGCTATGGAAATTGTGCGAGTACTTAACGCCACGAGTCGCTGTCCAAAGCAAGTGAAGCGCAAAAAATGCGAAAAACATGCACCCACACCGACAACCGCACAGCCACCAGCAGCAGAGACAACAGACGGCAGACGGCAGACGGCAGGCATCTATCCTTGAGGAACGCACAGTTGAGGCGTGTAATCAAAGTGTCTGATATCAAAGCAACAAAAGCGACAACGACGACGACGACAAAGTTATGCATAAATTTTGGACGCCAACTCGACTGAGCGCAAAATCAATACAGGAAATAAATTAGTTTCGGCTCAAAAGCCAAAAAGCCAAACGAGAGACAAAACAAAATATATACAGAGACACACATACATATACACATATATATATAGGTATGTATATATACAGCTGCCGATTGGTGTACCGATGCGGATGCGGCTGTGAATTCGAATTCGTTGTCGGGGTATACGGATGCGAATTCCCACAAAAAGCGAAAAGCCAAAAAAAAAAAAAAGGAAATAGAAGTACTAAAGGGCGACGCTGGTTCAGTAGGTGCCCCTGGTGGCATCCAGTAAATGACAATGTTTTGTAGCTACTCCCGCTGCTGCTGCTCCTCCTCCTGCTCATCCTGCTGCTGCTGCTGCTGCTGCTGCTGCTGTGGTCACCCCGCCAATTGTTTACCCAGCCCCAATTCGGCTTACAGCGAAATGGAGCGACTGGGATCCGTCCGCCAGAGCACTAGAGCCTAATAATAGCCGCACATAAAATTTTATTAGCCAGAGCGTAACAATTCAATTGGGTCATGCTTTATGGCGCCACTAGCCGCATTTTAAAACCAGCCAGTGATGTGGGTCAAGCTTCAGGTGTCGCGTTCACCTGTCACCTGTCACCCGTCACCCAACACCCGCCACTCGATACTCGCCACTGCCACGACAGAAGTCAACAAAATATGTGAAGTTGCCCAATAAACTTGAATTTCATCTCAATTCAAGAGCTGATTAGTGACACTCCAAGTGGGCATGGTCTATATATGTATAGATGAGTACATACATATGTATATATTGCACAAAATAAACAAGCAATCAACAAGATATCACCACTACAAACTGTACTCCCACCCCCTCGAATAGCTCAAGAGAGGCGGATATACCTATTACATTTACTGGCTCGATTCATCACAATATTGATGTAATCTCAGCTACACGCATAAGCAAGCCTAGTCTTATATCTCATCAACCATAGATATGTATATGTACCGTGTCGTAAATCAATGAAAACTTTGGCAAAATTCCAGGAATTTAGCTTTGAATTGCTTTCGCCTCTACGGCAACCTGCTCACTGGGGACTTTTGCTCACTGGGGAATTCTGCGGCGAGGAAGTGGTAATCCTCAAAATTGAGAGCTATTTTTAGGCTACAGACAAAACGTACTATAAAACAGAGCCAGATTTATGATATAATACAGTAGAATCCTGATAATTCGAATTGGCAAGGGGATCAGGTTTTTTTTTTTTTTTTTGCACAGAAATTCAAAATATCGAGAATTATTGAGAACGAATTTCTTTCAAGGGGATCGAATTTTTTTTCGATTTATCGCAACCTTTGAATTAGCGGGGTACAAATTATCAAGACTCGACTGTAATATCAAAATATTATAGAACTACTATGATCAAAAAAACATCTATACTGTCATCTAGAGTGGATTAATATTCTTTAACTTTATTGAACTTTTCAGCTCAACATATATAATATATATATATATATATTTACAGGGCAATACATATTCGACAGACCTGTCTAGCATGCCTGTGGGTTTTCGTTGACCGGAAAAAAAAAGCTGCCAGATGAGTTCATTGAATATAGACAGCCCTGTATTAGGAATCACCAGATCTTCTGATAACTCTCCCTTTAGTTTCATTTACAATCTCATGCTTGGAGCATCTACTAATCACTTGTTAAGGATAGAAACGTTCTCAAGCTAACATCTTCTTAGCCTTCAGCTGGGTCTGGCTAACAGAGTCAGCTAAGAAAACAAAAAAAAAATATGTAAATGCTGTTGCTAATGCTCTGCCTTCTGCTCCTTGATGCATTACAGATTCCGATTGCTTCATTCATTAAGTGATTCATGCAAGTTGCATAGAGCCCCCCTGGAATAGGTTAAGCTGCTTTAATGCCACATCGTGGCCATTTATCGACTCCTGCTGCTGCTGCTGCTGCTGCTCTACTAATCTGTGGCAAAGCAACTTCTGTGCTGTTAAGCTCTGATCATAACAATTATCATAAACATATGCTACAAGCTCCATATGCATATCCATGCAGATATGCAGCCCCATCAATTTAGCGTAACCTATGCTTATGTTCCATGTCTTGTTGCCTTGTCTTGGAGCCTTAACCGAGCATAACTGTCGTGTTCTTTATATAGCGACGGCAACACCGCAGCAGCCATAAAGTGTCGTAAAGTGCATTAGAGCGCACTTGACACAACACGTACACAAACACACACACACACACACACAGGCAGGCAGCTACACACTGCAGAAGAAAAGAAAAAGCAGGAAATCAGCAAGTGAAACAAAAGCAATTCAGTGCCTGCCCTTGAAAGCTGGTAAAGAAATGCTATGCATAAATATTCAAGCGCCCACAAGAGCCACCAGTGTCTGCACCACCAGCAGCAGCAGCAGCAGTGGCAGCAGTGGCAGCAGTAGCAGCAACCACTATAAACGACTTACACCTTCAGGCACGCTCAATAGCCCGAGGGGGGCCTCGCTGATTCTGCATACTTTATGCCATTTCTGATTGTTTATTATTGCGACACACAACGCAGACACCAATGCTGGTAGACTGTGGGCGCTGGATGGCTTCCTCTGGTTCTTTTGGGTGCAAAAGAGTTCCAGCTGCCAAAGCAGAAGCAGCAGCAAAAGCAAAAGCAACAGCAAAACCATTTAAATGCCTGGGAACATTTATTGGCGTGTTTTACGCGCCATAAACTGAAATTCATAAACATTTTATGCACTACATGTGTAAATGTGTGCACGTCCACCTCGGCACTGTTCGGTCCTCTTCTGGTCACGCCGGAGCAACTCACACCACTCAGAGTCGCATTCTCCCACACCAACGCCCACCCCCCCCTCGACTTGCAGCAAGCTGCACGCTGCAGCTGCATACGTGAGCAGGTCAGAAGCAGAGGCATATTTTTAGCCTCTTTTAGCCTAAGGAACCGAACAATAAAAACAAATTGCATATCAAGCAGCTGAACGCGACTAACGAGTGCTCTAACGTGCGATAAGAACTCTTACAGTTAAATATATTCTAATGTGCCACGCCTATAGGGGCGTAGCATATGATTTATGGCTCTGTGTGTCTGTGAGGAAGCCTAGCTGTGATCTAACTGCATCTCCTGATGATTTAGCTCGAAGGCAGTGCATAATGGATGTGTGCCACGCCCACGCCAACGACTGATTGATTGCAGTTCTAAATGAAGATGATCTAGGCTGGTATATGCCATATATCTTGAGAGTCTAGCTAGATGGGTGAGTCGGTATAAAGGCAGTTAGGTCGATATATTGTAGTATAGATAGAGAGGTAGAAGGAAGGAGGAAACGTTAGATGGAGAGATAGTTAGATAGATAGATAGATCGAGAGATAAACTAAATAGATAGATAAATAGAAGAGAGATGGATCGATGTATCGCATGATCGAGACATAAGGAGAGAGAGAGAGAGAGAAAGAGAAAGAAAAAAAGAAATAGAGGGATAATGAGAAGGAGAAAGAGAAAGATAGAGAGAGATAGGGAGACATAGAGATAGAGAAAGGTAAAGAGAGATGGAGATAGAGAGAGATAGAAAGACATGAAGATAAAGAAAGACAGAGAGACATAGAGATAGAGAGAGACAGAGAGCAGCAGAAAAATTTAAAAGATAATAGAAATAAACAGAGAATATATGGATGAATGTATCGAATGTATGGATTATGTATCTATATAACATTTAATCGATTTATAGACATATATAGTTTTATAGATATACGGACAGACTGAGGCAAATATTCTTTGGTACATAAGCCTGAAGATGGATTGATATATAAATATGGTTATCCAATGAATATATAGGTTGATCAGTAGATATACAAATAAAGAGATACAAGGCATAGTCATAATTTGTAGCTTTTATCTATTCTTGATAGAAGCATCTCTGGCTTTCTGCATCAGCAACAGGTCAAAATGGTCTTGCAGTGTGGCATTTACCAGCCAAAGGCTAATCTACTTTAGTAAGTTCCCCTCCACTAACCCAATATAGGACGAGCTGACACAATCTCCTGCACAATCGCAATAATCTCTTAGAGCTGTAAGCTTGCTATTCGTAAAGTCCGACCTAGCTATCCATCCATCTGCGTTGCACGAAATCACTTCACTTTTATTTACAAGCTGTAAAGCAACTCTCATCCAGTCAAATAGTTGCATTGAACGACTATCGATCATCCACTCGGCTGTCGAGTGACGAGTTATCGATCAATTTGCCGCCACTAACTGACAATTGCAGTGCATATGCTCGCCGCTGCAAACGATTTGTAAACTTTCGGCTGCTACTGCTGCTGCTGCTGCTGTCCCCTGCCAAGCAACCAAAGTAAGCAAAAAAAAAAAAAAAAAAAGGTAGCATACTTATGGGCGCAATGCTGCAGGCATTGCGAAAATGCGACATAAAAATTCATTTTATAGCTTTGCGTTTTTATTGCCGTCAGGCATTGTTTCTATAGCCGCAGTCATTCGGTAATTGTTACAAGCGTTGCTCCTGCTCCTGCCCCTGCTGCCGTTGTTGCTTCTCCTCTGCTGTTGCGCATACGCCGCGTGTTCCTCATGCATATGCAAACAACGCAAAAGGCACTCGTGATCCGCTAAAAAGCGGCAAGTGGCAAGTGGCAAGTGGCACCCGTGAGTGCGTGTGTGAGTGCGTGCGTGTGTGTGTGCCACGTAATGATAAGCGCATTTAAGGCTTGACTGAGCCCAGCTTCCATTTGAGTTTCGCCCACAATATTAGCCATCTGCCATTTGGCCTCTGGCTCAGCCTCGCCCTATTCGATATCAATTTTCAGCTGCCAACGCCAACACGATAATTGCTCGCAGATATTTTTCTCATAAGGTCAAACGAGCCGCACAACATTTATTTATTGTGCACCTGTCCAGGCAGCCAGCATCGTCTTGCCCTGCCTGTTGTTGTTGTTGTTTCTTCTCATTTTTTTTTCTTTTATTTTTCCCATTGTTTTTGCCAATTCACTGGGCAGCCGCCATGAAAATTGTGTTTTCATTTCCAATTATTATTTTTATGTGCATTCATTGTCTCGCCTTTGCCGAAAAGCCGTATGCTGAATCAGCAGAACGTCTCAAGTGCCCTTCAATGTACTTGATTAATTTGATCAACTGGCAGACATGCGGCTCATGCCATGGCTATTGGCCACGCCCACGCCCACCCATGCCCATGCTCAATCTATCCCAATTACCTTGCTTATATTAACAACTGGCAGGCGTGCCCCACTTTCCACTCTCGACTCTCCCCTTTCCACTTTCTACTTTCGTTTTTCCACTTTCCCGGCTTCTAGAGGCCTTCGCAGCCGCATGACTTCATGCGATGCTTACGTGTCGCATCTGTGGGCTGAATGGAATTGAAACAAATTTGAACATGGCCCTGTCCATTGCCGACTGCCGCAGCAATTTTCCTCTTATATGCTCGCATCTACATAAAGCTACAGCAACAACAACAACAACAACAGCACGACAAATCCGAATCTCAGTTGGTAACAGTGTTGAGAAAGAGAGCGAGAGTGAGTGAGTGAGTGAGAGTGAGAGTGAGTGAGAGTGGGAAAACGCCTGGCCTGAACTAAACCATATCAGTGACGGCTGTCAGTCCAACGTCAACTGCACAGTGGGGCGAAGCGTGCAGAAAGCTTGTGTAATTTAATTATGAAATCCTTTTGAGGAGCAGTTGAATAAAATGAATTTGACTTTGATCAAAGTGTACTAAAATTTCATTTGTATCATTTTATGCTGTTCCATTGTGAAAATTGAATAGTTATATATTGTGCATACATCATATATTTACTTTGAGAATCGCTCAATATGCGAGCTTCTTTACTGCTGCCTGCTCCAGGCTAGGCAACTTATTCTCTAGAATTACTAAAAATTCAAATTTGAATGAGAAGGGATTTGAGAAACTATCAAGAATATAAGATAAAAATCCAAGTTAAACAAACTCACATGGCAAACATTGTCGAGCACAGAAGCACCCTGATTACAATATCTATACAAGATAGCACCACTAGTTCAAGAAGAAGAATGTTTGAGAATAACATTGATAGAGTATGTGCAGGCTGGTGATTAAAATAAGTTTAGATAATCACAGTTCTTGAAGTTGTTTAGGTTTAATTACGATATTTTCAGTACGAAGTTCAGAATATTCATAATCTTTTAATTATAATAAGTGTTACACTCATACAACTCTCTAGAATGTGAGGTCGAAAAGGCTGTAAATGTTATATTATTGCAAAATTCCTATCCAGTTTATATGTTTTGAGATTATATTTCTTTAAGACTAATTAAAGCATGGGAGCATAGATCGAAAATGCTGTAAATGCTATATTACTGCGAAATTCCTATCTTGTTTATGTAATTCCACTAAACACTAATCTCAGCACTTGTGTTTTTTTTTTTACTACTGTATACTCTTAGAGCTATAATTTCATTACCTTTTATAAAATTTAATATCACAAAATTAAAAAAAAATATATTTTTACACATTATCCAGGCATAAGGGAAAGAATATAGTATAAGCATTTCATATAATATTTGCTAATAATTCAAAAGAAATTCCCATTTATTTATTTATAATTCATATTGATGAATCATTAGAATCCTAACAGCTCTCGCCGAATCGACTTGTATGAAACTTCTTGCCAACTATTTGCTACTATAATACTATGTGGATAAAGCCTAAAAAAAAGTTGTACATTTTTTATTTTTAACTACATAAAAGAAATCATGAGTGATTATTTTTAATTTGAATACTTTAATTATATAAAAAATAATCGCTAAAAGCTGGTGACATATACCTAAATTCATGTAGATTGCTCTGGCAGGGTCACCCTATAAACCCGCAAGTCAAGAGTCAATCGCCGAGCGTGTACAGCTCGACTTATTTGATTGTGTGAGCCACTGTGTGTTTAAGAGGCGTTGAAATTAGCTCGCCTCCTGCTCTCGGCGCGCCTCTCGTGTCCTGCGTCAGCTTCGTCGCCGCCGGTTCAAGTGGCGCTAGATAAATGCTGAATTCGTGTCTGGCGGGCGCCCAGCACATTATGCGATGGGTGGGCCTCTGTGTGCGTGTCTGTGTAGGTGGTTAGAGTGGGATGGCATTTGGCAACGCCCTCGGTTGCCGCGTTGGCAACACGCTTTAGTGCACATTAAGACTTGTTTACGAATTTGCTTGTAACATGAAATTAATTTGTAAATTTAAAAGGTTGCCCAATGGGGCGCCATCAGCCAGCAGCCGCAGTGTGGATCACGGCTAGGTAATAAAGATAACAGTGTGACGGTGGTGACGGTGGTGACGGTGGTAATGGTGGTGCTGCTGCCATCACCGCACACTGCACGTAATTTTTTAATTATTTGCCCAAGGTCCAACGACATCGTGACTGAGTGAGTCCCGCATCAAGCGAATTCTATTTGATGGAATTCAAATTTCAATTTTCCCTTCAATCCAAATGCTCGACCTGGACTTTAAGCGAACTCTTCGTGTCAATGGGCCAAGCTCTCTCAATTGCCATTAATCAAGGAGTCAATGTGATTGGAGCTCATTCAAATCACAAATGCGAAATCTATAGATTTGTGAAAATTCCTTGAAGCGCGTTAAGAAAAGCGTCAATGCGACTTTAAATCTTTTATGCCTACGACTTCATCATCATCAGCGGAGCCGAGTTTGATTTCTGCAGCTTGTCTTGATTTAAATGAAATTCAGAGCCGCGCGACGGCAAATACTTGGTTGGCATTTTGGCAACTTCCGGCTTTGTTGGTTGGCCAACTTTCCGGCTTGTACAGCACTGAAATATACGGACTAAGTACAAGTTTATGTTGCCTTAGCGCGCGCCCGTCGCTTCATTAAAAGCGACTCACGACTCACAATGAGGGTGCGAGATGAGGCGCTGGATGGCGCGAGGATTGGGGCTGGGTGTTGGCGCTGCTGCTGTATCAGAGTCGGAGTCTCTCTTTAAAGCCTTTGCCC
Source organism: Drosophila navojoa (assembly GCF_001654015.2). The sequence continues at coordinate 11,802 of NW_022046668.1, forward strand.
ATTTATCAAGCGAAGGCCAAGTTTGCGTGTGCCGTGCATAAAAACTAACTACATGCCGTCAAGTTTTTGCTGCCGCTGCTGCTTAAGCTACTTAAAGCGAACTTAAAACATGAAACAAATCCTCAACGAACGCCCTATGGGTGCATGGGGACTCTGCCGGCGGGGCGGGGCGTGCGACAGGCATCCTCAAACTGCCTGATGTGAAAGTAAATTTGGAGTGTGTTCGAGTCTGTTCGCTGAACATAGCCAGGCATCCGTTCCCCACCCAAATGAATATTCCATAATAAAATGCATTCCCATTCACCTTTCGAGTCAAGCAGCTGCTCTCCACCCTCCACTCCGTCTCACCTGCATTGTCATGCTCTCGTATTTCCCATAGATATAAAATATGATGGCCTGCTGATAATCTCACGCTGATCGCTTCTTCCTTCCACTTGCCAGCAATGACAGTGCAGCTGCATGAGCCGGCATCTGTGGAGCAGCTGCTGCATGTGCAACGCACAATCCTGCATGGCTTCATTTTGGAAAGACTCGAGTTTGCCTAGATGAAAGCCAATGCTATACCAAGTATTTCGGGTGAGTGAAAAGCAGTTGCAATAATAGTCAATCAATTGCCTTTGAGCGGAAATGCTCAACTATCCGTTCCACTCTCGGGCTAAGGACTGAAATAGACAGCCATAGCATAGAAGTATCGATTTCGCATCGAATATGCTGCTCGATATTCGATAACGTCTCACTTAGCAGATAGTTGAAACAACACTTGCATGTTGATTGAGCCGGATTTGTGGTTATTCTTGCAGATTTACAAAAAATCATTTAACTTTGTCGTAAAAAACAAATTGTAAAACCCAATATTTTTTTTAATATATATATTATAATTATTTTTGAAAAATATAATCTATTTAGTTTGATAGCAAATAACTAATAACTAGTATTTAATTAAGTAATTAATACTTAGTATTTAACTTGTTAATTTTTTAATATCTATTTCATTTTATTTTTTTAACATATTTTATTTTTTATATATTTTTAATATATCTTATATATAATAAAGTATTTAAATGGCTTATTATTAAATAGATATTTAATTTATTTTTGTATATATGTTTATCTTTAAATATTTTAAATATTTTTATATTTAATTAGGTAGTTGTTTAATATCTACTTTTAATGAATTTTATTTTATTTATTTTTTTGTTTATTTATTTATTTATTTTATTTATTTATTTTATTTATTTTATTTATTTTATTTATTTTATTTTTTTTATTTTTTTTATTTATTTTATATATTTTATTTATTTATTTATTTTTATTTTATTTCATTTTTATTTTTATTTTATTTTTATTTTTTTTTTGTATATGTATTTACATTAATTTAGTATTTTTTCAAAAATCATTTATAAATATAATTGTAATTATTATCTATTAATTTGTTCCTTAATTTATTTAGTCAGCGATAGTTATGGTAACCAGAGATAGAAGAAACAAGAAGAGTAAAAAGCATTGCTTTTTTTTAATTCCATTAATTAATTCCATTCGGAGCCATTTCTAAGAAATAGTTCCCCAGTTTTATAAGAATCCACTCAGTCAGTTATATTTCCTCTCAAATTAACCGTAAGCACTATGATCTAGCATGTTGAAGCTCTCTGAGTAGACTCTATTTACGGCATAACAATGCTGATATCTCTCTGTCTCAATGCCCCTTGCCATTCCCTCTCTCTCTCTCTCCCTTATTATATCTCCCTCTTTCTCTCTCTTTGCTTTATTTCTTTCAATTTCAAGAGTCCTATATACACGCACAAACTCATTTGCAGCTGTTCTCTCTCCTCGGGGCTTTCAATCTTGCGAGGCCACAAATTACAAAAGGCTGAAAGTACAAATAGATTTTTGCCACCAACTACAAATGACTCATAATTGTCACATAAACTGAGCTCCTGTACTGTGCGCACCCACTACAGCCCCCCATCTCTTTCTCTCTCTTACACTGGCTAACACACGTTGACTTTTGTTCCGAGTCAACAGCGTGGAATGGCTAAGGCCGATCACTAGGCAGCCAAAAGGCCCCTAAAAGGCGGCAGCAGCGTGAAAAATTCATTTAAGCAGTCGGTAAACTGCCATACGATATATCATAGAGCCCTAGCAAAAGCGGAGGCCGGATTTCGGCAAGAAGACGAACAAAAAAAAAAAAAAAAGTACTAGCAAAAAAAAAAAAAGGATTTGGATTTGGCCAGCAGCCATGGTAGGGCGCCAGGTTCCCAGCAGTCATGTGCTCAGGTCCTTGTGGCTAGGCGCGTGTTTGGTTCATAAATCATTAGACTCGATTGTGTGTCCAACACGTTCTTGTGGGCGACTGTATAAGTGTGCGTGTGTGTGTGTGGAACAGTGAGGCATACTACATACTTTGCTGCCCTGGCACATACTAAATTAATAAAGCATTTGCTATCAGCACCGTTTGCCCCAAAAAAAAAAAAAAAAAAACATGAACACAAACAAAAAAAAAAAAATTATATAGCCCCAAGCTGAAAGCTCCCCATGCGCCCCATGCTCGGCTGCCCATGCCAACTTCAAAAAAAAGATAATAAGCAATGAATTATCCTACACGCAACGAGTATCAAAATTAACCTGCCTGCACACAGACACACACACACACATAGCTGCATGTCTCTGTGTGTGTGTGAGTGTGTTTGCTGAGTAAAATTTATCGCACGATATGCCTGATGCTGAAAGTTGTAATTTTTCATGAGCACACACGCACACACATTCACACATACAGAGAGATAGAGTGAGATAGAGAGCGTAACGAGATTTGAGTCGACGACAAAGCTGACTACTGAAGATGTTGCCCGCCCTTGATTTTAAATCCAACAATTTTAGCAATTTGCTACTGTTTTAATATACAAACTAAACATTTATGTTTATATAATAATTACAAATATATATTTGACTATAAATTAATACAGATTAATACAGCATTCTATGATTGATTCACAGTCAATGCAAATACTTGGCTAGATCTCGGTAGGCTAGATCAATTTAAAAAAAATTTCTGAAGCAGATTTTAAATTCTATATACATACATACATATATCAGTATATAAGTATATTTTGGTATATATTTTCAAAATTCTTTTAAAATATTTTTTATTATCAATTTTACCGAATTATTTAATTTATTTAATTTTCACATATATAAATAAAACTGTCTTGACTTAAGTATAATATGATAAATATTCTTAAAAGGGTTTTTAATTAATTATTTTTTTTTATTATTATTATTATTATTATTATTATTAATTTTATGTATATATACTTTATTATATATATATATATTTTTTTTATATACTTTTGCAAAACTGTAGTACACAAACAAAGATAACAAATGAGAGTAATCTACACTATAAAGCTCGATTACAAGATCCCCCTCAACCCATTGAAGAGCAGACATTCAAATAGTTCAAATAAAACTCATTGAGTTCGTTTTACAGATCGAAAACCAAAAAAATATCAGCAAACAAACTTCGAATTCGAATTGTAAAATTAAAAAATAAAAATAAAAATAGAGTTCCCAAGACACACCAAAATGTAAATTGATAAATAGAGAAGAGCTAAGCGTCAATTAATTAGTAATTCAATTAAATTTACGCTCCTGAATAAGCTGCACTCTAATGACTCAATCGAGTTTCTGCTCTGCCCTCAAGCTGTTCAAACATCATTCACAAACTACAGTTAGAATCCAGTTTCAACTACATTTGCTCTGCGCACTCATGTCTTATCCATCAGGTGTGTGTGTGAGTGAGTGCATGTCTATGTGTGTCTGCGTGTGTGAACTGTAAGTACTTCATGAAAGGATAAGCTGCTTTTGTTTTTGTTCGCAGCACGCGGCACATTATGCAAGATTAATTTGTGATGTCGTTATAAATAAAAGCTCAAGCATTTTATAACTCGTTCCAAACGATGACTGCGCAATTCGACTGCCACTCAACCTGGCTATACCCTGTAAATTTGATTTTGAGCTGAAGTTGCCTTTTGCTTCCACTTAATCTAATAATTTCTTTCTTTGAATCACTCAATCAATGGGAACTCCAACTCCAATTGCTTTTGCACTCAGTGCAGAGCATTGGCTAGTCGTGTATACTCGCGTCGCACTGCCGAGCATTTGTCACTTATTCTTGCAGTGACCGCGTGTGGGGGTCCGTCCCAGTTGTCCCATACAAATGCTCAACATTCTATGTGGCGTTCGTTCTGGTTTTGTCGACATTGCGGTCTGTTAGGTAATATGTGGCGTTTACGGATGATGCGAGCAGCGGAAATGAGGGCACGATGGCCGTGGCAAGGGGAAGGACTGCTGCGTGGGAGGGGGGCAGGTGGCAGAGGTTGTCAATGGCCAACGGCATGACCAAAGAATAATGTTGCATTTTATTTCTCTCGACAGTAATTCGCGCACGGAACGCGTTTTGTTCACATAATCGGATTTACAGTCAGCAGGAGGAGCAGGAGCAGCAGCAGGAGCAGGGGTAGCAGCACACTCTCACACACACACATGCGCTCACAATTTGCCGTGTGACTGAGAAGTCGCAGTTACTTTTTTTTACTCATTTATCGCTAAGTGACACAAATAGTTATAGGGCGAAGGAAGCAAAGAGAGCGAGAGAGAGAGAGAGAGAGAGAGACAGGAAGAGTGTTGAATAGAAATAACAACAAAAGAGATTTGAGGAAAAAGTGCAACAAGCCGGACTTTGACAACGGTCAAATGCGAACGCCATTAGCTTATGCTAACGAAAATTGTAATTCCTCACAGAATTAGAGAGTTGTACGCCCGAAAAGCTAAAAAGCAACAGTCTGCAAGCTGCTTACTATTGCCAATAAGTCTAATGAATGTAATGTAAATGCATGCACTCAGCATGGCTAAAAGCAGGTGAGTGCATCAATGGAGCGAGCACTCCATGATTAGGAATTGTTTCAGCACGGACTCTTAGAGAATCTCAAATCCAGCTATATTATTCTCCTCCCTCTCTCTTCCTCTCTGTCTCTGAGCATCTTCCCTCTGATCTAGCAGAAAACAATGTGTTCAGGGTATACAAAAAAATAATAATAATAATAAATTAACGGTTGAACGAGCGGCCGCATCGAGTTTCAAATGCAGACTGATTTTTCGCAAAGGCAAAAATTATATGATTTGGATAACATCGATGCTCTAACGGCATAATTATTTTTCTCTCTTGGTTTCCACAAAATGCAGCAATTAAAATGCCCCAACACTAATGACTGCAAGTATTCCTCCTTCTTTTTGTCTCTCTGTCTCTTTCTTTTTTTTCTCTCTGCTCTCTAACTTTCTGGTTCCTATAGCACCATAACTTAAAAATTAGTTAGTAGCTGCTATATTAAATTACTAAATAGAAGCAATAGGAAAACAAAATTTATAAATCATCTAAATATTTTTAATAATATAAGGAGCATCTGAATTCAGATTCGGGAATGCACGCTCATTAAAAATGAAATGGAATGCCAGAATATTTTGTCCAGCCAAAAAGACAAAAATATATATGTATATACTGCCATGCGAATAATTATAGAAATGCATGTGTTTTGTTATCATTACAATATTTTGCTTTCTTACAGTAATTAATAATCGCTAAAAAAAAAAAAAAAAAAAAAAAAAAAAAAAAAAAAAAAAAAAAAAATAAAAAAAAAAATTATTTTATAATAATAATAAAAAATATATAAATAAATAAATATATATATATAAAATAACTTAACAAACAACTTATTATAATAATAAAAATATATAAATAAATATATATATATAAAAAAAAGCTTATATAAGAAAAAAAAAAATGATTATAATAATAATAAAAAATATATAAATAAATAAATATATATAAAATAACTTCACAAAAAATATACAATAATAATAAAAAAATATATAAATAAATAAATATATAATAAATAATTTAACTAAAGCAGCTATTTAAGTTCTTGCAATATGTTGTTAAAATACTTTTGTCTATCACTATTATACACAAATTAAAAAAAAAAAATAAATAAATAAAAATTGGTAATCTATTATAGTTTCAGTTTCAACTCTAACTCTTATTAAATATATATTAACTTATTTATTGAATATTTTAAAAGCCTTTTCAAATAATTAAAATAGCTGAAAATCTACAAGAATAGTTTCAACAGTTTAGTATATAAGTATATGTGCACTTCATTCATCTCCACACTCATGCATATAAGTATTCTGTGATACTATGGCATAGAGCGCCGTTAAATGCTGGCCCCACCCACCCACAGCCAGCAGAAAAGAGCTCCACGAATGGCTCTCGCTGAATGGCGCAGCTTTTAGCTTGATTTAAGCTCGCAGCTAGGTGAGAAAAACAAAACGTGTTCGCAGTTATCACAATTATGGCTCTCTTTACACTGGCAGACGACCGCATTCTGCCACTCGAACATTTTGCATTAACAATTTATATGCGCTCTGCGCATTAATAATTAAGCACGATGCCACCATTTAATGGCTGAATGTGTGTGTGTGTGTGTGCGCGCGAGTGTGTGTGTGTGTGAGAAATCCAATGAATTTTCAAATATATCGAAATGCGAGAGCCTGCCCGGACGGTCGGCGAATGAGCTCGATTGTGGACCGTCGACAATTGGCCAGCACAATGAATATGGAATTAAATATCGTGATGCATATTTATGCAGTATGAATACAATTTTAAAGGTGTCGCCTGTCAGCGGCAGCAGCAGCAGCAGCAAAAGCAGTAGCAGGAGTCCTCTACAGAGACTAAGCAGACTATCAGAGCAACGTTCATTCAATTAGCCCAAGTGAGGATATCAATCAACGCTTTCCAGGGCTCCACAGCAGCCATTGATGGTGGGTGGGTGGGTGGTCACAGTGGGGCATGGGTTGAGTGGCTGAATGGCTGTGTGTGTGTCGATTCAAGCATTGACCACGGCACCAGCTATGCGGAGATGGAACAGCTGCTCTTGTTGTTGTTGCTGTGGCCAAACAGGAAGCATGCTAGTGGGCGCCAAGAGCGATTTGTGAGACCCGAAGGCAAACACATTCCGGGCTGGGACACACACACGCACACACACCAGCACCAAAACGTTGCTCAACAACGGGTCCTCCAGAGCTGGTCCTCAGACAGCTCTTGTTGCGCATTTACCAATTTGTTTGCACACTCATCAATATGTTACTACCTCGATTTAAACTTATCTATATATCACATGTGTGTGTGTGTGTGTCTCCTCTTCATTAACTTGGCTTGCCTGTTGGCCAGGCGAGCTCAATGAAAAATGCAATGCATTTAATTAAACGTCCATGCGGCAATAATTCAGCCGATAGCATTGAGTAGCTATAAAATATTGCGCATACGACACGCTGCCAAGGCGTAGAGCCCAATTGAAAAGCACTTTTAAGTTCGGCCACACAATGGACTACTACTACTGTTTGAGTGCAGACAAGGCACAAATCCATTTGCCCAGCCTCGACAAATAATATTATCATAAAAGACCAATCCAAAGAGCCAACAATTCCATCTATCAAAAGTAAACACGACAAATACAATGCGAGACGACAAATGCGTAAACTTTGGACTTGTCAACTTCAACGAATAAATAACAAAGTGGACAAGAAAACAAAGCATTGATTGACTTTTAAATACCCTGGAAGATACTTTTTTTTCAATTTGAAGAATTTTTGGCATCTGTAGCATTCAAAGCGAGTTATCAGCAGTTCTTCAGCTTTAGCATTGTGTTAACATAGCAAACGAGAAGTATGTTAATCGAGGGATGTAAATCAATTTGATTATTTGTGTGAGACTATGCGTAGGATTATATATAACTTCATTGGCATGGGGCCAAAAAGGATTACTTATTTATGTTAAAGGAGTCCCTGCAGCTAGGGTGACCATATTTTGAATACAGTTAATATCAATATTTAAGCCTATATGGCATACCCAGTTAGAGTAACTAATTTTGAGTAAAATTAAATTAATTGAATTAATGTAGAGCTCATTGAGAGGTATTTAAAAATCATAAATAGGAGAATTGGCAGTCAGTTTCACAGATCATGTATGCAAATTTATCCTGTTGAATTTGTATTAACTTTTTTCACTCATAGCATGGCAAATTGTCAGCTATCCAATTCATGATAAGTCTCTCTGAGTAAACTTTACTTTCCATAGTATTCTACACCATTAAATATCTCTTCAATAATACCATCGTAAATTCAACGTTTACTCTCTCTCAACAATCAGTTAAAGCAATCATTTACATTAACATTTTTCTGATTAACATTCTCTGATTAACAGAGTCGCAAGTCTTTTACATTAACATTTTTCTGATTAACATTCTCTGATTAACAGAGTCGCAAGCGAACATGCCATAGAAAAATCGACTCGCCTTAAATCAAATTCACAGCCTGAGCACTTATTGATGTTTCTCTTGTATTTGTGTTAATCATAGAAATGATTTCACATTTATTTTGATGGGCTCACGTTATTGTTGGGAGTTTGCTCGACTTGACTCGAGTTCACTTCAATTGTTATACACATTGTTGTTGTTGTTGTTGTTGTTGTTGTTGTTGTTGTTGTTGTTGTATTGTTATTACTTTGTTTGGTTGTGTTGTCTTGTGACTTTTGTGGCTCATTGAATAAAATCCAGTTGTTATTCTATTTGAGTGTGTAGAAGTGAAGTGCGGAGAATCGCTTGATTTTGCTGTGCATTGCGCAAATTGTTGCTGCTGCACAACGGCTCTAGCTTTAGCTACATCTCTCTTTCTCTCTCTCTCTCTCTCTCTCAGGGTATACTCCATGCTGGCCACAATCCGCCTCGCCTAACTGAGTGCTGTTGGAAAAGTTTAATTGCTTGACTTGGTGGGTCTTTTGTGCTAATGCTGTCCAGCTTTTTGGCTTCAGCGATGGCGCTTTTGGCCCCGCTCGCTCGCTCGCTGGCTGCAGTGCAGTCGGGCACACTTTACACACACTTCAGTGGAGCGTTTTTCAAAACTTTTTGGCGAACATTTAAAGAAACCCAAAGAGCGCAACAAAATGCACACACACACACACACACAAACAAAACGTGCCAAAGCAGGTCCGGCCGAATGCCCAACAACAACCACACGAACAACAATTGAAAATCCAAATAAAATAAAGGCAATGCACAAACACATACACACATATACATATATATGTATATAGGGGAAAGGACCTTGCACAGAGGCAATACCAGGCGAGCTAGAGGAAGAGAAGTTTAATATTAAAAACTAACAACTTGCAAATTTACATTGGGCAAAAAAACAGAGCGACGCGACGCGATGCGACGCGACGGCTGCATGTGAAAAATAGCAAAAGCTGCAATCGCAACAGCAACAAAAAAGCAAGAGAGAGAGAGTGAGAGAGCAGAGCGAACGAGTTGCAGAATGGCAAACAGAAGCAACAACAACAACGACAACGAAAAGCACAAAAAGCAACAGCAATTATTCAACAATTTGTACGGCCGAAGTGCTTCAAACTTTTGCTTTAAATAATGTGTACGAAAATTGTTGAATATTGTTTTATTCTCTTCTTCTTCTTCTTTGCTCTATTTGTTTTTACTGTAAGCTCTGTTATTTATTTTGTTCCTTTTTTTTCAATTTTTTGCTGCCCCGGAAAACTATTGAAAATCTTTGCAGATCAGCTAGAAGCTGTGCTCTGGTTGAATAGCATAGAAGAAAAACTATGTGAAGTCAATTTTTGTTGCTGCTTTGGTATTTTCCTAAAATATGTAATGATTTGATGGGGTTACAGCTAGCGTTAAGCTTTGTTACAAAATTACAAGTTTTGTGGAAAATATACCCTGTAAATGATGGAAGAAAGAGCAGATATACGATAAACCTAAAAAAAAAAA
>NW_022046669.1:0-21689 GCF_001654015.2 Drosophila navojoa
GCTGCTGCTGCTGCTGTTGCTGCTGCTGCTGCTGCTGTTGCTGCTGCTGCTGCTGCTGTTGCTGTCACTAGTGATGCTGTTGCTGCTACTGTTGCTGCTGCTGTTGCTGCTGCTGCTGCTACTGTTGCTGCTGCTGCTTTTGCTGCTGTTGCTGCTGCTGCCGTTGCTGTTGCTGCTGTTGCTATTACTTCTCCTATTGCTATTTCGATTGCCGCTGCTGTTGGTGTTGTTGCTGCTGCTGCTACTGTTGCTTCTGACAACCTTTGACTGAGTTGCTGCTGCTTTGGCTCTTGTCGAAAATACAATTGAGCACCGCAGCGACTGTTGCTGCTGCCAAAAAGAATTCCATTTTCCCTTTGCCAATGTCTATTTGTTTTTGCCGTTTTTCTTCTTTCTCTATTTTTTGGTATTTTGTTCTGCAGCACAATGCTGGCTTTTGGCTGCATTCAAAGCTGCAGCAGCAGCAGCAGCAGCAGCAATTTCGCTGCTTGGCGACTCGGCGAGTCGAGTGGGCCGGCCCGTTCCGGCCATGGGCCGAGCCGGAAAGGCAGCAGGCGCTGCTGGCAGAGCAACTGCACTGCTTTCTAAGTTCAATTGGTGTAATGCTCTTTATACGCTATACTGTTGTGATAAGGGGCATATTGGCTGGATAGAGAGGAGTAAAAGGCCAACCCCATGGTGTATGTATAAATCCTTGAGAAGGAAAACGAGCTGAATCCTCGACCTCGCCGTACCCGACCGCCCGGACGCCTGGTCGACTCCCTGTCCGAATGACTTGAAGGAAGACTTAAACATAATTATTTATTTATTTATTTTTTATTATTTGTTTTAATCGTTGACTATTCCCGTTTTAAAGTCAATCAATTGAAAGCCTTACCGTAATTAAAGTTATAAAATTTTATGACGTTCATCTTAGGAGAGTCAAGAGATAAATACAGTTTTTTAATTATGTATTTTTTTTTTTTAATTTTTTATAGAGTATCTGGACTTGAATAATTCTCTCATCATAGACTTCTCAGAAAAGGCTTCATTTGAGACTTGACTTGGCCGGCAAACATTCAATTGAGACTCTTCATATACGCAGTTCGCCATTGAGTTAAATGCTGTGCGATCCTGAACGACCGTTTGAATGGGCAGCTCACAAAGGCCGTAGCCGACATATTCGGGCTCCGGCTCGTAATCAAGTTCGTGGTCGTTCGCACAAGTTGCTTGGCCATACGACAACGGAAGTCCTACGCACGACAAGCGGAAATGAGCCAAGAGTCTGGCAAACATGAGCGCCAAATGAATTGAAAGCACTCAAAAGAACTAATCCACTCGCACTCTCAACTGCACTTGCTCGCTCGCTCACTCAAACGCGGCGGCTGCTCTCTTGGCCGCTGCCTCTGACTCGGTAGAGGGAAATATGGGGAAATTATGCTTTGTGTGAGTGAGAGCGTGAGCAACAGCGCGACGCTTAGCCAAAAATATAACAGCATGAATATAGCTCAAAAGGCATCGCGTGCAGTGTTCGGCTATTGAGTTCGTGCGTCGTGCTCGTGGCTCGGCTCGATGATGCTGCGCTCGTGACTTGCCAGGCGACGACGGGGCTCTGGGCTATGGCCGCCACTGAGTCATTGTGTCAACGCAGGCAACCGATGCGGACGCCACAAGCGGCACATTTCGCTCCGTCGTGGAGTAGCTGCGAGCACAGCCACAGTCAGCGTCGAGTTCGCCACGTGCACGGACATGTTCAAGCGGCCATAGCGCAGCGTGTCGGATTTTTCGGTGCTTGTGTGTGTTTCCTTTCGAGATTATCGCGAGTGCAGTACGAAAACAAAAGTGCGGCAGTTGATGCAAATAAATACAGAAATACAAAATAAATAAATACAGCCAAGCAACTAAATATTATTAATTACAAGTATATTATTATCTTTTTTTTTTTTAATATTTTTTTCGTTTGTGCGCGTTTGTGTGAGCGAAATACGCAATTGTGTGTCATTGTCGGCGGCCCAATGCCGTTAGCCGGCAACTGAGTGCAACGGTATTGCGCGCCAAAAAAGAAAAAAAAAATGTGCACATCGCATTTCGATAAGAAAGAGAAAAACAAAATGAAGAGAAACAACAACAGCAATAGCTAATTACAGCAACAACTCAAGCAGCAGCAACAGCAGAGCCACATGCAGGGCAATTGCAATTACAGTTAGAAATCGGCCAAAGAGGACAAACAGCAGCAAAGACAACAGCGATTTGACAACAGTGAAACGTCGCTAAATAGTGCAAGTGCATGCGTGCATATGTTCAAGTAAATGTAGGTCGCAAATCTATTTAATGAAATCACATGTTTTTTATGAATTATAAAAGCCAAAAATAAGTATCAATAAAAATGAATGTAATAAAAAAAAAAACAATATCATAAAAAATTTAATAAAAATATATAAAAAAATAAATTAAATTAAATATAATAACATCATAACATTAAATTTTATTTTGCATTGCATCGTTAGATTACCGTTATGTATTAATTTATTTAATATATTATGATTATATTTATTTACTTATATATTTTTAGTATTAATATTTCTACTTATGATTGCATTTTTTGTTTATTAAATTAAATTTTTATTTTTTGTTTGATTAATTAACATATTTTTATATATTACTTATTTATTTAATTATTTTATTTATGTATGTATGTATTTTTTAAACCATTATGAAGCTAGTGTTTTTTTTATTTGTATAAATTTTGCTGCTGTTATTTATCATTCATTATTTATATACGAAAATATGTTTGAAGCTCTTAGCTGCATTGTCATTGCACTCAGCTGTAAACCACACACATACATGCATTCATACACTCATACATACATGTATGCACAATTCATGCACACTCGCACACATTCACACATGAATCAACACCATAAGAAAGCTCCACTGTATATGCCTGCATACACCAATGCACACACACTCACACTTACGTGCTCATAAATGTACGTGTGTATGTGAATAAGTTGAGCCACTTAGCGAATTGGCAGCCAGACATATTTTTAGCTATAGCCCAAAAGTAAAAAGCAAACGCAGCCAAAAGGCGACCACAACAACAGAAACAGCAACAAGAACAACACAAACAGCTGGGCATAGAGGACAGAGAATATGAAGAAATGGAAGCAGCAGACGCTGCGCTGCCGCCCACTGAGCATAAAAATTCATTAATAAAAACAACAGCAAAAATTAAACAGATGCCATCAGCTCTCTCTCTTTCTCTATCGCTCGCTTGCTCCCTCTTTGAGTGCGGTCCATCGCTCCCCTCACACACACACACACATGTAGATGCTTAACTATACACACACGCACACACACACATAGACACACATTCTTGTTTCTTCTTTTGCTTTTCCTGTTGACTTCCCTCTGCATTAAACAACAACAACAACAAGAGCGCAGCACAGCTGCTCTCACACAAATTTTTACATATGTATGTATGATGTATGTGTGCCAGTGTGTGTGTGTGCATATGTGTTATAATGTTCGCATGCTGCTCAAGCCAATAGCAACTAGCAACAACAACAACAACATGAGGCGCAAGAACATATTGATAAAGGCAACATTGACGAAGGTCCCATGGTCTGCCTTAGCCCATTCTTCTTCTTCTTCTTCATCTTCTACGTTCTGTTCCCCATATTTTCTGGCATTGTCTGCCGCATTTTATTTTCGCCGCAAAGTTTGCATTATGAACGTGTAGAATTTTGCGTGCTGTTGTCTTGTCTGCCGAATGTAGCTCAAGGCTAACACGCACTGTGTTCCGTCGTCGTCGTCGTTGTTGTTGTTGTTGTTCTTGTTGTTGCTATGTCTTATGTAGTTTTGCCCAATGCCCCAAAGAGGTTAGCATATGGTATGCCCAACTAGCACAACATTTAAACACCGTTAACCCTACATGCATTTAAATATACCATTATTTTTGCTCAGCGATCGTTGCAATGGGGAAATTTCATGCACGCAAAAGTTCCCAAGCATTGCCAATCAGCTTTCAGTTTTCCAATTGGAACTGTGTCACTGCCCGAAATCCAGACGTTTTTATAGATTTCAAATACATTTGATCTAAAAATAACTTAAAAAAAAAAAAAATAAAAAGCATTTGCGATCAGTGACAGAACAGAGGCAATTTAAATGGAAAATAAATAACGTGAAAGATAAATCTCTAAGGCATGAATAATGGGTTCACTGTAGCTTATGCTTGTTAAGCGTGGACTGAACTATCCGTAACGCAAATGTATATGTTTATATATACTTGTCTGTGGTTAGCAGTCGCCATTTTGTATTTTCATACCAACCGGAACTTTTCACGGTTCACAAAATTGTTTTCATTTTTTATTTCATTTTATTTGATCTCATTTTATGTTGTCGCTTTTTTTCTTCTGCGGATTACGTTGGTAATTTCGCTCAACGCCAAGCAACTTGGCCCGAAAATTGGCCAGAAAACATTTGCAGCTATTTATGTAAATTCTTGACCTACATTGCCCTCAACTACACGAGCCAAGTGACCAAGTGTAATAATATAAGATAATAAAACTGGGATGACATGCAGATACTTGTAATACAATGCAAATGTCTCAACAAAACCAACGAAACTTTAAATAATAAATTTCAACTTGGCAACAAGTTTATCAAGCGAATCACGTTGGGGGGAAAACTATAAAATGTTTTCCTTTTTTCTTTCGTCACTGGCAAAAGTTTTTGGTATTTTAAGCGAAGAGCGCACTGAATTTGTATTGCGTTAGGTTTGATCGATTTTTATCGATTTGTTTTGCATTGAATTCGATTAAATTTGCTATTAATTTAATTTAAAAAAACGACTAAATTATTTTATAAATTAAACATAACTGTTGATTATTTAAATGATGAACTCACTAGGTATTAATTATAATATAATATAAATATTAATTATAAATTATATATAATAAAAAATAAATAAATAAATAAAATAAAAAATAAATATAGTAAGAAAAACTTTTATTATTATTATTTTTTATTTATTTATATAACATATCTCTTTTTGGCAAGTATAATCTGATTAGGAACTTAATGGGCAATATATAATTTAAAAAAAAAGTATTTTTAATTCCATATTATTCCTTTTGCTACTTTATTGATTTATCGATTACAAAACGCTATCAATTTTTAATCTATTTCTCAAATAATTCTGCATACGTCGAGCGCTTCTTTAGCTGGTTATGCCCCAATTCTGCAGTTGCCACAGATATGAACAAGCAGAGAGAAGAAGAAGAAGCAGCACACTGCAAAGATAAAAATACGCACATACATTTCGTATCTAGCAGATACATAAACAGATATGTATATATGTACATACCTATACATAAATATGTAGGAATATCTGTCTCTGTGTTTGTGTGTGTGTGTGTGTGCGTGTGTAAGGCGGCAATTTAATTTCATTATTACGCAAAAGATAAAAAATAATATGAATAGAACCTAAAGAAAAACCAGAAGAAACAGAACAAAAAATAAATAAAAAGGAAAGAGAATGCTCGTTGGCTAAAAAAGTGAAAGCTTTTGAATTTCTGCCCAGCCGCAGCTCGACCCGCACCCTCTACCCTTCCCCCGGCTGCCGCTGCTGCCTGCCCACCCTCTCACCCATAACCAGACGTACCTCTTGGCCACTCAGCTCATCTCGTCTGCGCTCATCTCTTGCTACACACACATATATATATTTGTCTGTATGTTTGTGTATTATTTTCCCTGTTTTACTTATGGAAATTTAATTTTGGTTTCCCATTTTCATGCATCGCAGCAGCGAAACTTGCGAAAAATTTTAATTTCTGTTAAGTTTTGCTATCTCACATTTTGTGGCTTTCTCTGTTTGCGTTATGGCATCGTTTACTAGAGCTCAAATGATAATCATCGAAAGTCCAAACGGAGTGAGCGAGAGAGAGAGAGAGAGCGAGATAGAGAGAGGAAGGCAAGGTGCGGCGGCGGCTTCTGTTGTCTTGGCCACAAAGGAAATCATTTCATTGTGAACCGCAACTAAGCAGCTCCATTACCATTTCCCCATCTCTGCCGTTGAGTTGCCATTTCCACTTCCACTTCCACTCTCATTGCGATTCCCCTTCCCCTTCCCCCTCCCCGTTCACACAGCGAGCGACTCTCTTCATTCACATTCAGCTCGCAATTTGTTAAGTCGTCTGGCAAATTTATGACATTTATTGAAATCCTTTTTGTGTTCGCATTTAACGCTGCACCAGCCCCACACTTCTCTCCTGCACCCCCTCCCCTCGTTAAACACCGCCCGCGCAATTGTCTGGCGTAACCGCAATTAGTTGAAAATTTCCCGGCTATGCCACAAAAATATAAAAAAAAAAAAAACAAAAAACAAATAACCAAAGCAATGGAAAAAACCAAAAAAAAAAAAAAAAAAAAAAAAAAAAAAAAAAAAAAAAAAAGAAAAAAACAAAAAAAAAAAAAAAAAAAAAAAACCTGTTGAATATTTCAGCATAAAAGCCGAAATGCATTTTCCATTTTCCATTTTCCATTTTGCCATTAGCTAAGAGAATTTCATAGGAATTTCTATAGAAACTTATTAGGAATGCATTTGGCAATTTTATTAAATATGCAAATGTATTATCATTGATATCAGCATTAAAATTTCCATGTAAGCTTATCTTAAATAAATATTTTATTTATTTTTATTTTTATATTTTCAAAGGAATTTCTTTGTACAATTAATTTCAGTTGAATATTTTTATTTACTGAAAATAAATTGAAATTACTTACTTCAATTACATCTACATACATATGTTTATATATTTCTATAAGTTTTGCTGCTTATTAAAAAAAAAAAAACTGTGCAGGGTATATTGGATTTATTGTAATGTTTGTAACAGGAAGATATGATTTACATTAAAATTGATTTATGTCGAATTGAACATGAACGAACATGAGTCAATCGAACTTTAATGCCTGAGAGTTCCATCTAAAAAATATCTACCAGTCGAGCATACCCCACATTGGAGCACTTTAAGTCTTTGTTTAAGCTAATTAAATTGATTTTCTTTGAAAGTTCCTCACAAATAATTCTTACGAAAAACTCTGCAGTGCATGAAAAGCTTGCCCAAACATACATATATATATTCCAAGAAAAAAAAATACATATATATATATTACAAAGAAAACAAACAAAATTATATATAATTAGCAAATTCAATTTAATTCAATTAAAATATGAATTTGCTTTCACAGTGTGAATTGGAATCCCTCGAATTTGGTGTAAATTTAATAAAACGTGAAATATGTGAAATGTGCAAAATTGAAAATGCAATGAAACAAAGTAGAAAATATTGCGACACGTGCAACATTTAAATAGAGTTTACGCAAGCTTAAATTTGTGTATTAATAGAGCAATTGTATTTTGCAGACATACATAAAAAAAAAAGAAGACAGAAACCAACAAAAAGGGCAAATAAAAGCAATCAATATGGAGGGCAGAAACAGAAGTGTGCATATATTATATTTTATACCCAATTTATCATATCCATTCGCAATGAAGATTCCATTTGTGTTGGCCAGAGCGATGCCCAATTGCTGTTGCTGTCTCTCTTTTCGACTGTTTGTTGTTGTTGTCGTTGTTGTTGTATATTTTCCTTTTTATATTCGCATTCAGGCATTGAATGAGAAAATAAAGAACGAAATGAAGCAAATGTGTTAAGCGGGCCAAATGTGTTGTTAACTCAATTATGCGTATACAAGCGCATGTTCGTTATCAAATATTTTTCTATAGCACTTCTCTCTCTCTCTCTCTCTCTCTCTCTCTCTCTCTCTCTCTCTCAATTTCTCTCTCTCTATATGCGTGCCTTAATCAAATAAGCATGCAACAATTGGGTTATTCTATGCCATTTGCTAATACATCGAATTGGTGAAAGTCTTTGAGAGATAAAATATTTCAATTTGTATTTTAGATTTGTTATATTTGACACATTCATTCTAGTTTATATGGAGCTTTGCCGCCTTGATTCCCTGCTTTCGCATATTATAAATAAATCAAACACTCGAGATTTTCCCTGATAATCGCTCAATTGAATGGAATTTCATTCGATTCGCTTGCTCTTTGGCTAAAATGTGTAAGCCAAGCTTTCGTTTGCTAGGCCTTGGCAATTGTACTATTGCTCTGTCAATTCTCGGAATGGAATACATAAAAGTACTTGAAAATTTCCATGAAAATCGCGGTTGAAAAGCGATATTTCAAGCTGCTTGCTGTATAGCTAAAAATTATCGTATGCCTATTTCTACTATTATTTATCTGCCATTTTTTGGATAGAGACACACTAAAAATGCCTTTAATATAATTCTTTGGAATGCGAATCGCATAGAAAGGCGATATTTGCTAAAATTATCAATATATTAAATGATATACAGTTAGAATTATGCTTATGCCATACTTGTTTGCTAGTATGAGAATCGCATGGAAAGGCTATATTTAATAAAACTTTTGTTGAATGTGTAAAAGCTTACAATTATTATTATTATTATTATTATTATTATTATTTTTGTTTTTTAATAATTTAAACCCCGTTTCTCCACTCTACTTTCGAAATAAAGTATATACATATAAAATATTTTAAAGCTAAATAATAATATTCCGAGAATCGCATAGAAGAGCTATGTATATGTAATAAAACTAGCTTGCTGTGTAGTTGAAATCATATTTAATGTATAAAAAAAATTTATTTATATATATATATATTTTTTTTTTTTTTATTATATTTAATTTTTAATAGATTTAAGGCATTTTATAATATCGAAATTAAGTTAAGTATAAGCAAAATATTTGACATTGCTCTTGTATCCCATTGAAAAAATTTGCTTGCTTCTCTAGCAGCTGCTTGAGTGTAGTCCTCATGGGCCTATGTAAACAAACATTGTGTTCAACAATTTTCCGCTTGACTTTTGCGCTCGAGTTCCGGAATAGCAAAAAAATATTACGCATACGCCATGCTGTGTCGCGACCTCAAAATTAGCTGCTGCAGGCGAGTCAGCGGCTAAATTAGCCAAATATAAACACAAATCAATTACTGTGTGTGTGTGTGTGAGTATCTCCCTGTGCGTGTGTGTGTGTGTGTGTGTGTGTGTGCGTGTTATACATAAGCAGATATGAATGTTGTAGTTGCTCATGACTTAAGTTTTGCACTGTCGCTTGTACTCTGCTCGCGTCTTGACGTCGACATTAGCGACAGCATCGACGTCGCCGTCGACGTCGGCGTCGGCATCAGCTTCAGCGACAGCATCTGCAGCAACCTTCGTCTGCGCTGCGACAGCGAACTAAAAGTATTTGGTTCAAGTGCCAAATGAAATATTGACTAGGCAAACGCCAATCGCCGCAAGAGACGCAGCGACGCTCGAACTTTCAGCATATGGCGCGTGTGTCTGCAGCGAGTATGTGTGTGCGTGTGTGTGTGTGTGTGTGTGTGTGTGTGTGCGACGCTGTTTGATACAAGCGCCATTCTGTTCACTATATAAACGTATACTATATCATATTGTTTCTCTAAAATAATAATAATAATAATAACATGGCAAATATTTTACTTTTCCTCTCACTCTATATCGCTCTCCCTCTCTCTCCCTCTCTCTCTCTCTCTCTCACTGAGCTGTTTGCCGTGTGTGCCGTGCGCCTTGCAGATGGGTTGACAAGAGCAATTTATGTGTCTCGTCTCTCTATCGAAGATCAAATACCCTTGCCAACAGCCATGGCAGCCTCTTTGAATGCTCTCTAATTGAAATATACATTAAAGGAATATATATATATATATTTCTATATGTATATATAGTCCTAGAGCTAAGAAGTTATGGACATAATGCGGTAGAAACATCTTCAGCAAAATTTGTGACATGTTTATAAAATGCTGCTTGGATAGGGTATTCAGCCAGGCATGTTAACCTGCGTATTGCCCCCCCCTCTCTCTCTCTCTCTATCTCTCTCTCTCTCTCTTGCTCTCGCTCTGTCTCTGTCTCATGCTGTCGCTCGGCCTCGGCGCCTGTTTTTTTTTTTCTGCTGTCTAATAATAAATTGCCAAAGAATTTATATGTACTTGTATGTTTGGCAACAACAACAGCAACAACAACAACAACAACAGCCACAGCAACTGTAATTTGTTGTTTATGCTCGCTTGTTGTTGTTGTTGCTTTTATATGATTTGTATTTATTACGCTTCTTCTCGACGTTGTGCTTAGTTTCTGTTGCTTAGTTTTGCCGCTTGGCTCGTGCGAAGGTGTAAAGCAACATTTTCGCTCTTCTTCTACTGCTTCTTATTTTTATTTATTTTATTCATTTTTGTTGTGTTTTTTTTTTTCGTTTTTGTTCACTTTCACTTTTCGTTTGCCCTTTATGCCAGCTGCTTGTGCTGACAGTCTGTCCCGTCAGCCCCCTGGCCACGCCTCTATTCTTGGCCGCCTCTTGAATAAACCACTTAAGATCTCAGCGCCTTTCAATTTCAACGATGACATCGTTCGCCGAATGCTTAGCATCAGCTTTAACATCATCAAAATGGAACTGGCGATTTCCTAAGCGAGAGGACTTAAGGAAAAGTTCTATACACACACACACACACACACAAATGCAGTTTCAAGGTTAGACACAGTGCGTGCTAATTTATGCGACAAGTGCTTATATACTTGACACAACTTTAAGAATCTAGAAACTTCAGAAGCTGAATCATCAGCTGAAATGTAAATTTTTTGCCATTGTGCTCGGATCTTAAAAGTTGATGAAGTAGCTTTAGTTCTAAGCATACATAAAGAAAGAAAGAAGATTTAAAAAGAAATTCATTGAGTTAAAGTAGTAGCTCAAGATCTTTGGACATAAGGACAGACTATAGAAACTTGATAAATCACTATGGTAGCTTCAGGCCTTGGTTTAAGTCGTCATCAAAATGAGAACTTCATTAGCTATGAATGTAATTCCAAAACTAAGGACATGCATATGTATATAGATATTGCATATTATCAGATAAGAGTGATTATGTATGTAGGGTTCAAAACGCATTCTGCTTTAACCTTAATCGAGTTCTGGTTATGGCTATATTAGACGATATATAATAAGATGAGGTGCTCTAAACACAAATTCAAATATTGCCAACTAGTCGGGACTGCTCGACTATGAGACATGCTTAACTTTATGCGGAGTGGCCTATTCAATCAAAAGATATTCATAATCATGCGTTCTTATGTAGATTCTCTAGGGTATTAAATTAAAAAAAAAAGATAAATGCACATCAAAATGCAAGGGTAAATATATTCTTAAAAAAAAAATAAAATAAAAAAAAAAATAGTATTCCTTCCTTAAAATCCGAAAATACATAAGAACTTAAATTACAATAATTAAAACAATATTTATATATTTTTTTTTATTATATATATGTATATATGTATATATATTTATTATTATATATAATATATATTATAATAGTTGATTAAAAAATATTATAGACATTTTTAAGCATTTAAAGACTGCACAAATTGTATTTTAGTATTAAAATAGTATTTAAATTTAATACAAATTGAAATATTTTTAAAGATTTATCCTTTGGCATAAAAACCTCATAATTGAGATATATACAAATACAGACATATTTATATTATTTTATCACAGTGAGCTGTCATAGTTCACCAGAACTTAGCTATTCGGAACTAGTTCACCAGTGCGCCGTTAGTTTTTTCTAATTGAATTCAGCTGTTTGCGAGGCCAAGCATATTTTGGAACTACGGTAAAAAAAAGTACGGGAAAAGCGTGAAAAGAAAAATGAAATTAAAAAACTATTTACAAATCGAGCGAAATGGCACAAGTTGCCCTCCCCCCACCACCCCTCTCTCATCCTCCTCTTTTTTTCCATGCGGCACTGAGGCAGCGGCGACACCGCTGTGGATCGAAAATGAACTGTTGCTGTGGAAAGTTCGCTGAGCATTTTTCAATTGCGACACAAAACTATTTTACTTACGTGCGACTTTCACTTGCAAATGGCGCAAAACTTTTACTCGCCGACTGTGTGTGCGAGTGTGTGTGTGTGTGTGTGTGTGTGTGCGTATGTGAAAATGTTGTCTGCTATCTGGCTGAGCAGTGCGTCGCATTAATTAATAATGGAAAATAACTGTGTCGCTGTTTGCCTGCCTAGCTGCCTAGCTGCCTGACATTGCCAGAGTTGCCAGATCGTTAGAGTGCACTGGAAACCCATTAAAGCGCGCCGCGCCCTTTACAACAAATTCCAGTGTGTGTGTGTGTGTGGGTGGATGGGTGGTGGGTGTGTGTATAAATGCAAGTGCTTCATTTCAAGTTAGTTACAGTCTAGAAATTTTCATTTGTAATTAAAAATTCAGCGCACAATCTGCCAAAAATATTTGAACCACGGGGAACCATTATAAACTCGGCTGGCATTTGTTCGCTTATTAGGTTTCTCTGGCATGCTCGTGCACGCTGTGAAATGAGTATATTGAATGCGTGAACGCACTCGCAATGGGATAGAATTTAAAATAAAATAAATATATATATATATAGAGTATATATATTGTAAACATTTTCTTACCTTATATACATATAGAGATATATGAATTCACAAACATTATTCATAAATAAAATATTTATTAACAATAGTAAATCTAAATAAAAACATTTCAATACAATTGTTCATATAAATTGCATGAGAACTTAACTTTAACCATAACACAATCGTGCACTCAATCAAAACATGATGCATATATGTACATATATACATATGTATGTATATATATCTGACATCTGTTTGTAAACATGGATTTATGAGCTCGTACTCGCTCGATATGCTGCTGATAAAGACGTTTTAATGCGCATAAATTAATGGAACGCAATCAGCCGCGAATGCTTCAAATTCACACGTTGAATATCTTGCACATACTTTTCTCTTGATTTAATTTTTATTATACCCTGAACCCATTGAAAATGGGAAATCAGGGTATAATGTTTTTTTTGTATTATTATTATTATTATTAATTTTTTTTTTTTTCGCTTCTGCTGGTCTAATTACATTAAAGTGGTTAATTAAAAATGCGAAGCACTCGCTGCTTCTGCTGTTGTTGCTGTGGACACATTAAAACATATATACACCCAATTATATATGCAGATAAATGAATAAAGAGATCAACAATTGATTGAAAAGGAGTTGAAGTAATCACAAACAGCTGCAGAAATTAAATAAAATGCAAATATAATAAAATAAAAAAAAAACAAGCAAAAACAAAAACAAAAATAATAATATATTTATATGTGTGTACATATATTATTGATACAAACGAAAGAGAGAGAGAGAGAGAGAGAGAGAGCTAAAAAAGCGAGCCAAATACAGGCGACAGCCTTGGGGGCAACATGGCGTATGATTAACGCCACTTGTTAAGTGCACTGATTAAAGGTAAGTGTCATAATTCACGTACCAATTATATTTAATTGTTATTCTGTGGCTGCGGGCGACTGCGACTGCGACTGCGACTGCATTTGTTGCCTGCCGCCAGCACACAGCCTGTTTGTTGTTCGACACTTTCCAACACTAACGAGGCGACCAATGAATACAAAAAATAAAACAAATATTTTTTGTTTTTTTTTTTTTTGTTTTCCAACTCAACCACAATCGAAATAAACATTTATTGTCAGCTACAAAAAAATGCAAAAATCATGCTCGTCTAGGCCAACAGTCTGGCAGATATCCATTAGTCTAGTCGGGTGTTATCAGCTGTAGAATACTCGTTCGAGGTAACAAATACGGAAAGACACATTTTTTGTTTTGCCAATTTTTTATTTGAGTAGGTCAACAGTAATTTCGTCGTACCATTTTGAATATACAATTTCTTCCCGATTTGCCACACCCCCAATTGGCGTACATTATTTATGTTGTGTTGTCAACACGATTCATTCCAAATTTCAACTCTCGGATATACCGGAATATGCACTTTCCAATTTGCCATGCTTCTAGTGGACGAATCGGGAAATTTTCGACACTTTATAATCCTAGGGTATGCACGTATTCTATCTTTGAAGTCTCTGGCTTTCTCGATATGACGTACATTTATTATCAATAGACGAACATAAATCTAGACAAACTTTGCAAAAACCAATACACTCATTTCATTTTCGAGTGCCCGCCTACAGAGTATTTTATCGAGTATTAGTCAAGCATAAAAATAACGATATCAGCCCCAGGGATTTGCTTGCGGGCGTGTTAAAAATCGACACAAGTTGTAAAGCAACAAAAAAAAAAAAAAAAAACGAATTTATTAGAAACAACATTTGTAATTATCAGCAAGATTAATATCATGCCCACAACATGTAACAGAATACTATTAATAACAATATAAACACAGACAGAACAAAACGAAATGAAAAAAAAAAAAAAAAAAAAAAATTAAAAAAAAAAAAAAGTTTTAAATAAGCACAGCATAGAGAAATTTAAAAAGTTTAATTTGAGTGAATGAAGATCAAATTTATATAAATAAAATAAAACGTATATCGATAAATATCGATGTCAAATTAATTCTTTTGCCCCTTTGGCTATTATTGAATCACACTAGAAAAACAATTTAAATAAATGATATGTTTAAGTATTAGAGAATTTTTCAAATTTTCTAAATATTATATATTGTTATAAATTTTTATATGTGAATAAAATGAAATTCAAATTAAATCGAATTTTGGGAAACTCATAAGATATTTGTTGACATTATAAAAATCATTAGATATCATTAACACTATAAGATCAAATTCATATAAATAAAATAAAACGTATATCGATAAATATCGATGTCAAAGTAATTCTTTTGCCCTTTTGGCTATTATTGAATCACATTAGAAATACAATTTAAATAAAAATTATGATTAAGCATTAGAGAATTTTTCAAATTTTCTAAATATTATATATTGTTATAAATTTTTATATGTGAATAAAATGAAATTCAAATTAAATCGAATTTTAGGAAACTTATAAGATATTTGTTGACATTATAAAAATTCATTAGATATCATTTACTCTAGAATTTCGTATTATAAACAGTATATTTGGTTAATAAATTCGATAATTATCGATTTCAAATTAGATATTTTTTTATCGAATCTTATAGTAGCTGAAAATGAATTGCCATGAATTACCGATATTACATGGGAATCCTAGATTTCATTTAGGTTAGTATTATGTACTTTAATAGTAGTTTCTGAATTCACTTGGCCATGATTTGGGAGCAAGTGTTTCTTGTCATATGTCAGAGCTGATGCGCGCTAGCGACATTTACATTCGGAAGGACTTAACTTTGTTTGCTCACTGAATCCGTTTATGTCTATTTAGGGTTTTATGTAGCGGGCCTCGCCGGCAGAAGCCTCGAAGTAGGACGTCGAATATTTTATGTGGCCAAACAAGCTTAATACCAGTTAAAATTGTTGTAGTTGTTGTTGTATTTAAAGCTAGTGTATTCGCGGAATTTTATGCATTTTTATTCCATTTTGTTGTTGTTTTTTTGCGATGTCCTCAACCAGAATCAAGTGTAGCCCGAGAGCCGTGTGGCTGCGCTGCATCGTCTCTGGCTGAAGCTGCGGTTGTTGTTGCAATTCTATTTTTTTTTTCTGTTTTTTTTTTTGGGTAATGGAAAAGGACAGGAAAAAGACTGCGCTGCCAATGGCCGGGACTGGAAGGAAACATGGGCAATGCCAGTAGCAACAGCAAGAGCAACAGCAACAGCAACAGTAGAGGCGGCAGCAAAAGTAGGAGCGTCGAATGCCCTTGTGAAATATGATACAACTCGGCACGGTGTGCGAAATGCGCGACGTGTGGCGCAGGGTGGTGCAGTGCTTTTGATTTGTGTTTGTGACCCACAAAAATGCAAAATGCCGCAAACAAGCGAAGCGAAAGCGTAACAAAAGCAAAAATCGACAGGCAGACGCAAAAATAATAATGCACAAGCGGAAATACGATAATGCCTGCTGCATTTTGAAGTCGTTTTAGTGCATGTGTGTGAGCGAGAGAGAGAGCGAGAGAGAGAGCGAGAGTAAATGGAGACAGAGTGTGAGGAAGTTAGGGAACTTACCGAATTTCCAAATTGATACCAAAATGCACAAATCACGCTAGATGTCTCACTAAAGCTCTGGATTCTCTCGAGTAAATGTGTGCAAGTGTGCGTGTCTGTGTATGTGAGTGGAAAGAGAATGCACGACTAAGAAATACCCTGAGAGAAAGAGAGAGATAGAGAACGGTAGAAAGATAGATTATGTCTGAAAAAAAGCTTGAGTGAGAGATCGAGAGAGGTATAGGGAGTTAGAGAGAGAGAGAGCGAGAGAGAGAGAGAGAGCGAGAGAGAGAGAGAGCGAGAGAGAGAGAGAGAGCGAGAGAGAGAGAGAGAGAGAGAGAGCGAGAGAGACAGAGAAAATAGTAACGATTTCAGAGCAGACCCAGAACTGTAAAGGATCTTCTTTAAAGAAAGTAAAAAGGCTTTTGTAATCTGAATTTAAATGGAGTGTTCGCTTGAATGAAAAACTCGAGTCCATAAGCCTTTGTAGTCAATAAGGCTCATGAACCAAACCCCCTTTGCCTGTCGCATACCCCCTTTCAATTCTATGATTACAGGGTATGTCAGAGAAAAGCACAACATTATAACGCCAGATGCAACAACTCACAAATGCCGCACTCTGGCGCCCCAAAAGCTGACGCCTTTTTCTCTATATACACCAATTCCCAGAGAGCTGGTGCAAACTTTGCAGCGCATGTTATACGAACCCCTAGTGATTCCTATTCCGATTCCAGCTGCAGCTCCAGCTCCGACTCAAATTTCGATTCCCACTACCGACGCTACGCACGCCCCTTTTCGACCCCAGAGGGTCAGGGGTGACAGACAAAGTTATAGTTACATTCAGATTGCGCTCGCGGTTATTGGCCTAAAGTGTTGACAAATTTATTGCCTTGTTTTGCCTTTGCCCTTGCCTTGGCCAATTGTTGTTGTTGCCCGATTGAAAGTTCTTCACAGCTTCAACGTTTTTTGCTCAGCCCTTGGCCGAAAATTGATGGCAGCTCGTGACGGGGCGAGCGTGAAAAACCGTCCGTTGGGCCTTGGCGAAGACGCTTCTGGCAGTCGAGACAGCTTAATCGTCAGCTTAGACCAGGATTTCTATTAACAAAACGACATTAATAGAGGACGGAACGAGTCACTATTTATCAGCGTCTAGCGCAGCTCAAAGTTTTTTTTTTTTCTAAAGAAGCGAATTATTGCTGCATTTTGTATACTTTATTCAAAAAAAAGGAAAAAAAATGTATGTATTATTATATAGGAGCACAGGGTGTGCCCCGCTCTCAGTTGCGGCCCAGCAAACAGTTTGTCACCAGCGCGCGATTAAGGCAGATCTTGGCCCTGCGGTCGAACCACTGGCCCGTGGCACAGGTCTGGCGTCTGGCCCGGTTATTGCGACAGACGTAATACCTGCGGCAGTGCCTGGGATCCGTGAGGATCGTGTCATCCCTCATTCCACGGCAGTCGAGTGCCGAGACCAGAGTTGCGGCGTCCTCTAAGGCGGTGCAGTCGCAATCGCCTAGGCCAGAGGGGCATTTACACCGGGGCTCGGCATGACTAATTGTTACTATTGCATCTGTGCGTTCGGTTGTAGTACAGGGTGTTGTTGTTGTACAGGGTGGTGTTGTTGTACAGGGTGGCGTTGTAGTGCAGGGTGGCGTTGTAGTACAAGGTGGTGTTGTAGTACAGGGTGGCGTTGTTGTACAAAGAGGCGTTGTTGTACAGGGTGTTGTCGTACAGGGTGTTGTTGATGTACAGGGCGGCTCTGTTGTCGTACAGGGTGGTGTTGTTGTACAAGGTGGTGTTGTAGTACAAGGTGGTGTTGTTATACAGGGTGGCGTTGTAGTGCAGGGTGGCTCTGTAGTCGTACAGGGTGGCGTTGTTGTCGTACATGGAGACGTAGTTGTCATACAGGGTGGCTCTGTAGTCGTACAGGGTGGTGTTGTAGTACAGGGTGGCTCTGTTGTCGTACATGGAGACGTAGTTATCGTACAGGGTGGCTCTGTAGTCGTACAGGGTGTCGTTGTAGTACAGGGTGGCTCTGTTGTCGTGCAAGGTGGCTCTGTTGTCGTACATGGAGACGTAGTTGTCGTACGGGGTGGCTCTGTGGTCGTACAGGGTGGCTCTGTAGTCGTACATGGAGACGTAGTTGTCGTACAGGGTGGCTCTGTTGTCGTACAGGATGGCGTTGTTGTCTGCAACCCATCGCACGGCGGTGCTTGCTCCTCACTGGAACCAGCCAGTGCAAACAATGCAATCACAACCGTGAACAATTTCATGTTATCTGCAAGGATAAGGCAAGGATCGCTTGTTAATGGAATGCCGGAATAGCAGAGCGAAGACGAGTGCCAACTCACAAACTCTCATTGTATGCATTCAAGTGAATTGTGTTTAGTTGCTGGAGTGAATGCTGAGCTCGATCGGTCGAGCTCTTTTTATAGCCAAGCGTCGGCATTCTTATCAGCGAGTGGAATGCACAGCTTGCAGCAATAAATTAACTAAATTTGTTTGTCGAGCTGTGTATGAAAACAATGTTAAACAGAAAGACAAATAGTCAACACTTCAAATAATTCTATAATTTGCGTTATAGTTCCGGGTAATCACTATTTGTTTGCTTTCCAAGAAAATATGTGACGATCCATTTAAGGGAAAACAACATTTTGAAGTAGTTTCAGTAGTCGTCATATCGTGACTTTATGGGAGCATCGAACTAATGGATGAATGCCAATGGAGATTGCTCTTTGAAATATTGCACAAGCTGAGGAAACTTTGGATATTGGGCGTATACTGAATATTTCTGAATTTTCTTTACAATGCTGCTAAAATTCTACTTGAATGAAAAGTTTAAAGGCATATACACATTATGTGCCTATGCATTACAATATTTCCTTTGGTATTTAAAAAATATCAAATCATTTGGCAAACCTACACTTAAATTGGTCAAAGAAAAGGAAAATTTTGAGCAGGAAAAGAGTCAACTTAAAGTGAATTTGCTGTTATCGATGCTGTTCGATGGCTGACCCGCCCATGGCATGCCATGACATGGCACATGGCTGTTGGTTATTTCATGACTCTCGGCCCGTTTCAGCATGTTGATGGTATTGACATTTGGCTCCGGTCATTTGGCATGCCGAACACAGCCTGTAAAATAGTTGAAATTGCCTGTTAACTGATTTCGGGGCAACGCTTCAAGCGGTCAACAAAAAAAAAAAAAAAAAAAAAAAAAAAAAAAGAAGAAAAGTACCCTTTATGGTTGCGCCAGGCCAAACCGGCCAGGCTGGCCCCACTGGACAGTGCGACGGACGAGGACGAGGCTTGAGCCACTGGCCAAGTGGACAAGTAGCCAAGTGTCACCCATTTGGCAGCCAATAAAAGTCCTGGACGCTGTAAACTGTGAATGCGCCCAAAGCGTTTTCAACGGGTGTGAGGGTGTGCGTATGTGTGTGTGTGTGTGTGTGTGTGTGTGTGCGTGTGTGTGTCATAATTTTTGGGCACAAAATACCGCTGATTTAAGGCTGTTGCCAAACTATAAAGAGAGAGAGAGAGAGAGAGAGAGAGTGAGTGAGAGAGTGAGAGTGAGAGTGAGAGAGGAGCAACGTCCGAAATTGTGAAAAACTTTTGTAATTAAATGTGGCTGCTGCAGCAAAGATTTATGCCACGCCTCTTTCTGTTTTATTTAGTATTTGGGTGCAGCAATTTATGCACTGGCTGCAGCCAAAGCTAACAATGTTGGCTGGCATAAAAGCAAAACAATTGCCGAACAGCAAGAGGTGAACGCACATTGAAAGCCTGGCGCTAAGAGCCATGAAATAAATTTGAATTTATTTGAAATTATTAATGATAATTGCTCGATGTTCCTTCATTTTTCTTATGGATATTGAAGATATGTGATTGAGTAGAAATTTCTTAGCTTCTACAACTCAAACTGCTGTCCCGCCGTCCTGTTGTCCTGTTGTCCTGCAAGCCTCTCATCACGCTTTCACAACTTCCCATGTAGGGCTGACATTGGCAGTGCACATTTCCAGTGCTCACCTTTGGCCACACACCTGCCAGGTGTTAGTCAATTAACCAAGTTCTGCACAGCTCGCACTTGATGATGTAATTGTCACGCCCAGGCTGAGCAGGACACAGAAACGAGAGGCAAAACAGCAATGGATGCGAGGAGAAGTTCAGCAGAAATGAAATGGGTTAACTCTACATACATATAAATAGATGTAGATGTAGATGTGGTATATATGTATGTATGTATACGATTGGCCATTAATAAGAATTTTGCATAAATGAAATGTTTGATATCTATTCATTTAGTATTCATTTAGTAAAAATACTTATTCTATACTAAGATTATATTCTATGAGGCGACATGGCAATAGATTGGGATTTCACAGAAATGAAATGGGCTAAATGTATAAGATAAGTAAGTATATGTATAAATTATATACTATCAACCGAAATAAAAATAGATAAACATTTTATAGAAATTAAGTGCCTTAAGTCTATATTCATATAACTGTTGTATATATGTATATGTATAAGGCGAAATAGCAAATCTGTATACATATTTCTATGTATTTATATACCTCAATAATCAACTTCAATTGGGATGAAATTCAGATGCAGGCTTAATTCAGATTTATTCCCAAATTTATTCCCAAAGAGCAGCATATACAGCTTTCAATTTATTTCAAATCCGTTCCTAGACTTGTTGCGAGGCATTTCAATAGCTCAAAAGTTTGCTTTAATAACTTGGCCAAAATGATGCATTGCTGTCAGTAGGAGCTCAGCTTTAGTTCATCGTATAACGGAAACGCTCTTTAACTAACGCATACAAACATTTATGACAATTTGTGAGCTGCTAAGCCTGATGGCGTTGAGAATAATGGCTTTACGGCAAAAAAGAGACGCACGAATGATGAAGGGTGCCGGAACAAAGAATGGGAACTTTAACTGGAACTGGAACTGGGGCAAAGCTAAAGACAAACATGAGCTGGGCTCTATGGCAATTTGTTGTGTACATATGAAAATGGAAATTAAATTAAGCATGCTTGTACACACACACACAGAGAGAGAGAGAGAGAGGGACACACACACGCATACACATACTCGGATTGCAGGCGTTGTGTCAACACATTTTTCTATGCTAAACATTGTAAAACTTATTAGTGAAGTGACCGGAAATCTTGGAAAATCTGCACAGACACTAAAAGGATTCTCGCTTTGGCATAGCTTAGCCTAACGCCTACACACACACACACACACAGGCACGCACTTAGTCACACACAGACAGGGGCAGTGGAGCAGTCATGCATAGACTTCAATTTTTCAACAAAATGAGTGCACATTTGACAAATACACCTTCAGTGTCACGCCCGAAAGAGCAAGTCCCGAGACATATGTGTGATGCTATTGTAGCCTGTGTGTGCATGTGTGTGGGTGGCACATCCCAAACACATACGCACACGTACACACATCGTGCTGCTCTTGTGGGTTTTACAATTTACATGCTTTTTTTTCTCTTGCTTCTTACGCTGTCCAAAAATTTGCCAGCAAGAAAATATAAAACTTTGCACAAATTTGGTGCACACACACACACACAAATATATATATATATATATATATATATATATATATATATATATATA
>NW_022046670.1:1200-21680 GCF_001654015.2 Drosophila navojoa
TATATATATATATATATATATATATATATATATATATTGATAAAGTCTCTTTTATTTTGGTCTATTTCCTTTGATCTTCGCATTTTCAAATCATTGTAGAATCACAATAAACTGACAAACTGTGAAGGAAATACTCAAAACTTTTATTTTATTTTACAATTTGAGTTTCGTCTTTTGCAAAGCAAAAGGAAATCCCTTTCATTTTCATTTAGCTCAACTGCTTCAGCTGTATATTAACCAACTGCCAAGAAATCTCTATGAATTTTGTAGGCTCTTTAATATTCATGCTCAGTTGAGCCGAAACATTTTCACTTATTTTGCAGCTGAGTTAATGCACTTGTATACAATATATAAATACAGTGGAATCCGGTTATAATGACGCTCAAGAGACCGACGTTTTTAAGTCGCTGTACCCGGAGGACGCTTAAACCAAAAGGAGCAAACAAAATATGTTTTTTTTTCTTCTTACGGATGCCATGTTCGTAATAGGTTTTTTTTTTTAAATTTTGTATAAATTTATTACAATAGTATGATGTAGAAACATTTGTGTGACGTCGGCATTGCAATAGGTCTCTCCCTCTCCCTGTCTTAGCAGCTTTTCTGTAGCTGTCGCACACAAGCAAGAGTACTCATCACTGATAAATGCATACATACATATATACATTTCTAGCAGCGCCTTTTCAGGCTTACCTGTTTTGTCATTATTTCTCTGTATTTTTTTGGCACTTCATAATAGCCGGAAAATGACTGAAAAATATGAAAACGTAATTAGTGGAGGCCCTTGTACATACATATATACGTTTGTATGCGGACCAGCCAAGACATTGAATTTTCGTCGACATAAGCGGTTGAACGGTTTAAGCGGAGTCTTTATAACCGGACTCCACTGCACTATGATTGATCCTGCAAGGACTACAGCTTTTCTTAAATTCATTCTTGCAATCTCTTCGGCTTCGCTTGAGGTTTCTTCGTTGTTTCGCTCAAGTGTTAAATCTATTTGTAGTAGTGGCTCTGAGAGTGGGTTACACACTAAACCTTAACCCCTTACCCGTAATCCTCTTGCCGCTTCTGCTGGCCACCTCTCGACTCTTCACTGTAGTACATTCAGCTAACACTCGTTTTAGCCGTAGTCAGCTGGCTGCAACCCGGGCGCCAAAAGCTCTGCTTGGGTTGAGACAAAAAAATCAACAACATAAACTTAACTACCATTCCAGGCATGCCTATGCGGACTTGCAATCCCCCTCATCACGTACCCCTCATCAGTGTCTAGTCACCCCTCAACCCTTGCTCTTCCTCACCCTCTGGCTGCTGGATGCTGCACATGCAACTGCACATGCTACTGCATTTGTCGTCGTCTGATTTCAGCAAATATTTGCAAATTTACGTTGACTGTGTGTAACCCCAGCTTGGCCCGTGACGACGACCCCGCTGGCAACAACTGTGGGCGCAGGGGGATGGGGCAGCACAGTCCGGGGTGCGGTTGGCATGCCAGCGGCATTAGCGACAACTGTCGTAGAGTGGCACTTAATGAGCAACGGCTGCTGCTGCTGTTGCTGTTGCTGCTGCTGTGGCAGCTACTCTGCTGCAGTGGCCCGCATGCCACACTGTGCGAGCGAGACAGAGCAACAAATAAAGTTGAAGTTATGCACGCTGGCCATGCAATTGCCTGGCTGCAGCAAAATGTATCTTACGGATGCGCACAACCGTTCATTGTAACTGGTACAGGAGTCGCCGCTCCTCGGTCGTCGGTCGGTCGGTCGGTGGCTCGGTCGCTCGGTCGACAGTTGCCAGTTGGCTGACTGCTACAGATTCTTCTTTAGCATTGCAGTAATTTGACTTGATTTGTTTAAGCTGCCACGCACATAGTAACACGAATACACACCCGAATGGACCCCTACTAAATGACAAATGTGCCGCTGCCATATAATCGCATTAAAGCCCAGTCGCTGCTGCTGCTGCATATGTCATGCTCATTAAATTTGTATTTATAATAGTCGGCAGCGAAATCGCCTTACTTTGGCTACGCCCGTGCTTAGCGGCAATAATGGTAATCAGCAATCAACGTCATTTTTCGATAGCAGATAGGAAAGTGTCGTTGGGTGTTGTTGTCGCAGTTGCTGCTGATGCCGTTGATGTTGATGTTCCTTGACTAGGCAAATTGCAAAATTAATTAAATTTTTGCATAACTTTCGAGCGACATAACAACAGATTCCTTGTTGTTGCTATAGTCGACTTTGTTGGATAACTTTAGTGCGTTGATTGGCGCGCTGTGGTTAGTGGCCGACGTTCGCTCGGCCTTTCGGTATACCCATTGAGTGGACAGCGGTTTGCGCGGCAAAGAGTGGAAAAACGGAGGCAAGCGACAGTTGCTCGGTAGCCCAACCCGCTCCATGCTTTAACATTTCTCGTACATGCAAGTGACAAGGCAATATCCGTCACGCAAACAGCAGCAACAGCAGCAACAGCAACACCCTGCAACCAACAGCAGCAACGATAACAACAACAGTCAAGCACAATGGTAAGAAATCAATGATCAATTTCGTTAGAGTTAATTTTTAAGCTATTTACGTTTAGAGTTCATTTTTAAGCTATTTACGTTTAAATATTCCATGTACACAGTGGTTAAATGTTGTTGTAAGCATACACTTATTCGTACTTCATTCAAATTTCAGATTTAGGAGCCTCAGAGGAGAAGGCAAATTTATTTCCTGTTAGAAACTGATCTTACACAAGCAGACATATTTTTAATTCATTTTAATTAGTGAGTGAATGAACTTACCCTGGGATTATATCTCGAAAAAAAATAGATGCTACTATTGAAAAGTATCTGAAAATTAAGAAAAGGATATTATTTTTATTATTATTTTGTATTATTATTATAATTGTTTTATTATTATTACAAATGTTTTCTACTATTACGTGAATCTTATTTCATAAGCATAGACAATATTGTCAGATTTGAATTCGAATGGCCAAGTTGAAATTAAGGCCTAATTCGGATATTTGATATTTATACAAAAGGTCAAAAACACCCACATATCTATGCTTGCATTGTTGTTTTTCTCAGAATAGTTGCAATTGTTGGTGTCAGTCGGAATGTAATTTTCTAAGAGTATTCGAGGGCGGTTAGAGTTTATTTCGATGCCTGAAGTGTGGATCTAAGGATTGGCCCTCTTTTCATCTACTTGGCTGGGTTTCTCAAAAAGGTTAGAGAGAATAGACTACAGGGCGTTACAGCTTATACATATATCCGATTTCTATGAAGTAATGTATGCACCAACTGTTCAGTTCATGACTCAACTGCTGTGGATTAATTATCGATTACTAAACCATGAAGACTCTCATAAATTGATACGCAGCAATAAATTGGCATTTTATGGAGTGGCGTTAACTGTGGACAACATCAAAAGGCACAATTACATTGACGCAATCTGGGCAAGATTATGAGCCAACACATGCCACTCAGCATATGGCACATATGCCACCACATACATACAAGCATACACTTATTTATATGGACATAATATGCAAATTGTAATGGCCAACGAATTATTTTGGCCATTTAACTGCCATTATTGTCCACTGTGCGCGCTGTGGTTAGCTGTCCTGGTGAAATTATTATTCATCGCTTGTTGGGAACGACCACACGATGACGACGACGACGACGACGCCGCAGCTGGCGTTGACTGCAGCGCACGAGTTAATTACGGTCCATTAGACTGCACAAGGGGTGTTTATTACCACATCAGTGGCGCCGCCAGCGCCACCACCAGGACACGAGCCAAGCGACATACGACATGATTGAAACTAGAAATTTGCTGGCTAACTCTTTGTGCATGGCTTCGTGTATTTCTCTGTGTGGGTGTGCGTATGTGTGAGCATGAAATCAGTTAGAAAATCAGCTTTGACATGGAAATTGCGTCGCGCTGCAAACATCATGTGAGAAAGCACCCAAAGAACAATTCACTGAAAGTGCGCATTCGCTTGCTTTCGACCGATTCCTGATGAAGATCGAAAAGCTTTCGTCACGCACTTCGCTAATTGCGACGCAAGCGCTTTAGGATCCCAAAACGAAACCTGGCCATAACCTGGACAAGGGCTAACAGTAAACCATTGCTGGCCACCAAAACTGGCGACAAAAATTTATTAAAATATCACGCAAGGCTGGGCAGTCAGTTTGTTCGCCCTGAAAGTGGGGCCGCACTGAGGAGGGTGAGTGGAAGATAGGAGAGGGGTTAGGGAGAGAGGTAGATGAACTTGTGTTGTGTTTGCATAAAACTTTTTGCCAAACAAAACTTAGCTTTTCCCTTGTCAAACCGACAGCACAGCTCCTTTTTTAATACTCTTTACCAAAGTTGACTAAAGGGGTTATTAGCAGCTAACTATAGAACAGATTTGTGCAATTGAGCTTCAGTTGACATCTCTCTGTAATTATCTGAATTTAATTAAAATTCTTAAATACTTAACAGAAATCTCTACTATGACATTTTTAACATTCATACGCAATCGATGCTTTCTACTACTTTTACTTCACGTTTAACCTTGCACAGGGTATTCTCAAGTTGGAAGTTGTAGACTGGCAAGTTCTTGGGGAATATTTTTTTTATTTTGTGCGTTCGCCTCGCAAATTTTCAACAAATTTAGAGGAGCGGAAATTGCAAAGCATTCAGCGAGTTGAGTTATTTGTACGAATGCGTGCAATGGGCGGCCGGTTGGAAGTAGGGGAGACGAAAGGAGCGAGAGTGGGTGTGGGAGGGAAAGGAAAAGTTTTTTGCTACCCCAAGAGTTTGGCATACGGATTTCGAACTGTAAGAGTTTTGTTCAGCGGAATGGTCGGGGCTGCGAAGGCGTTGCAGCGTCGACAAAATAAAAAGTTCTCGCGTTGTTTACATAACAAAAGCAGCTATGCGGGAGGATGGGTGGAACAGTATGCCATGACAGGAGCAGGCGCAAGGGCAGGGCAGGGCAGGGCAGGGGATTTCGTTTGGGTGGCCTGTCAATTTGTGCATTGGAATTTAACAACATTCAGTGCTCGTGCTGCCCGGCTGCATGCACATAAATTGAAGTTTTATTGTTGCTGTTGCTACTGGCCATAAACAAAGTAATTAAATGCAAAAGCCAAGCAGTCAACAACAACAATAGCAACAACATCGACGACAACATTACACAGAGCAACAAGAAAACGGAGTAGCCAAACGCAATTAAAGAGTTCAGAAAATGATTTTTGTTTGGCTAACCGAAACGGATCCATCTCTGCTTTATATCACATCACATGTGCCCCAAACGCAAGCCAAAGCCGCAAAGGCGTACAACTGAAGGCACAAACGAAACGAGAACATTTGCGAATACCGAGGATTGAATGCACTTGCATTCGATGAGGTTGCACCCGATTCAAAGAGGCAGATTTAATACAATTCGATCAACTTTACAAGTGATCAACTTGATTTTATACAGGTTAATGGATTATATTATTATTACTTACTCTATATTCATATATACTTTACAATATTATGGAATTTTTAAGTCAAGCTAGCAGGATAGGAAAGTGCTGGAAAGTCTACTTTAAAATGGATGCTAGAACTAATTTAAAAAGAATTATTACATATAATTCCCGGATATAATTACTACATACGTACGTACTCGTCTTAAAGTACTTATATTAAGATATAAATTCCAGGATTGATCGGAAAACATATACCCAAAACTGATGTCTGCAAATTACCAAGTATAGTATATTAACACATTTTGCGAAAATATATCCTGAGTCACGTACAGAGTCAAATATTCACAAAACCTTGAGAGAGTGTATAATGAAAAGGAAAATTGCAATTGCTATTGCCGCTGTTGCTGTTGCTCTGCTGCTGCATGCAAATAAACAAGACTTCAGCAACGCGGCGCTAATTGACGCGACTGCAGGAATAGCGACGCAGACAGAGACGCCAGCTGCGACAGCAGTGCAGCTACAGATGGAGACCAGCAATTGGAGTAGCGGCTGTTGACCGTTGATGCAACTTGCTGACTGCCTGACAAGCTGAGTAACTGACGGAGGCTGCCTGATATGTGAAGAGATGAGCGCGTGACACGATCTACCAACAAGAAGATTGGAATATAATGTATCTCATGCATAGCATGGCAAAATGATAGCATTAACGATTTTTCAATCATACAAAATCTTTTTGTATTTGAATCAAAAAAAAGTTCCTCTAATTCTTCTGTTTATGGTATGGTATTAATATGATTTCATATCGATTGTTCAGTTACGTTTATTTATTGACTTAAGCTTAAGAGGTTTCGTAGCGCATATTATGTGACATTTGTCAGATATAATTAATGATGTCTCCTATTCGAGCTTACAGCCAATTAAGCACTTAAATTAAGTTACTTTATTGTATAAAACATTTCGATAAAGCTTTGCGGTATTTAACTGAAACAGTTTTACAGTTTTGCTTCAAACCTAACGATTTATGGCCGACTCACGCACCCATCTCCAAATTACGATCCGTTGCCGTCTGCTTTGCTTCACTGTTGCTTCTTAATTGACAACAAGTGAAAAGATTTTTTGCAATTTATTCAAATGCAAGACAAATATTTGTCAGAGTTGTGGGCAGGTGCAAGTGCGAGACGTGGAAGAGGCAACCACTCGGCTCAGCGACTCAACTATGTGACTAAATTTACTGTAGTTTGCTAGAGTAGTGGGCGGCATCCACAATACCCATGAGAAATTAACATTTACCTGGCAAACACAAGCACACACATATATGCTCACGCTCACATATACGCACAGTGTAATTATCATCATTATGAGAGCGAGCAACAATCCATTAAGCCAAGTGTTGCACTAACAACAACAACAACAAAACTTTCCAGCATTTAGTTATAGTTTGTACCGCAATTATTTATGAGTATTCTCGGAAAAATAAACTAAACTCCAAAAACCGAGGGAATCTAAATAGAGATTTACACCGCTTTTACAGCTTACGCTGAATTTATAAATTAATACAACTATTGTTCACAGAAACTATGCAATGTTTTGCTAATTATAAACAAACTGAAAAGTTGATGCTAATGGTAAATATAAAATATTTAGTAATTCCTTATATGGTAACGACTAACTTAAAATAGAGTGCTAAGTAAGGTCGAAACATGTGGAAACAATTTTATTTTATCTTTTATATTTTTTATATATTTCTTCTTTGGAAATCAAGTTCTTTCTTTCTTTTAAATTTTATATTTTTTTGGGCTTTGGGAAACCAAAATACCATTAAATTCTCTTCAGCAGCAAATTGGGCCGAAATCAATACAAAAGCTTTCGGTAGCTCAACTCATTTATCATATATCAGGTATCATTAATCTGAGCTGTCTACACTACAGTTGTGATATTTTTTTTTTTTTGAAAAATACCTTCTATATAACAGTGTGTTTATGATTATATTTTATGGTTATATTTTATGTACGATCTGTTCAGAGCCAGGAATTGCTCGTCCAGCAAAGTCTACTACAATGAGCCGACCAAATGTCTTTAAAGAGCTTTCAGATGGCTTCAAAGGCATTTGTGAGCTTTGCAAATAGAATTCTTGACATGATGTGTTTGCATCATAAAGTTGTCTAGTCATGGGCATAGGTAGGTGCTAACCACAGCCGGAAGCATTAATTTTTTGACTTTCAGTCTTTTTGAGTTGCCAGAAAAGCTAACAGAGCCAACATTAAAACCGAAAGTTCATTTGGACATGACGCTTACTTCATTTTCTGCCAAGTAGTTCGGCACTTTCAGTAATGCACCTCATATAAGCTAAAAAAAAAAAATAAGTAGTTGCTTAGCGTTTTCAATTTGCTTAGAGTACGTCCGCCCGCCTATCCGCCATGCAAGTGCTGGTAATGGGTTTTGCTGCTGCAGCAGGTAAAATGGCAGCAGATAAATATAACGAAGCAGCGCGGCGACTTCCCGGAATGATTTAAATGCAAAGTGTACATTTTAACACGCGGCTGGCTGCCAATGACAAACAGCCCCCAAGCCCCAGTTCCACCTATATCCCTCTCTCTCACTCTCTTTTAAGACATTGCCACAAATGAAGCAATTGCAGCACAGCACATAGCAACCAGCACCAGGCAGCAACAACTATAAAAATGAAGTAATATGCGGGGCAACAAAAAATGCCAGGAAAAACTTTGTAGTC
Organism: Drosophila navojoa; assembly: GCF_001654015.2. The sequence goes on from NW_022046670.1 coordinate 9,375, forward strand.
GACGATCAAACACTCTAGTAGCGCAGCAATATTCTGTGAAATTTTGTAGAAAGATAAAATTGTACCAAGCTCCAAGAAACATAGCAATAAGTATTATTAATATCAGTTGAGTTATTAGAGTTAATTAATATTCGAAAGTACAGAGTATTTTATAAGTACAGTATAATTTAATAATTTAAAAAGAAATTTAATACAAACATAAAATGAGTTTAGAATGGATACAAAATATATTGTGAGTAAGAGTATGAGAAAGTATGATTAAACTATATACGAATATTATTATATTGAGTAAGAATATTCTTGATTTATTATAATACATTATGTATATAAAGTGATCTATTATATTAGATAGCTTAATTTCTTATAACATGCAGTTTTTATGAATTTTTTTACTTTATTAAAAAAACCAAAAATTATAAAATTAATATATAAAATTAATATTCAACTAAACTATATATCTATTTAACAATAACTGCGATTTTAGATCTAGGCTACTCGAATTATAATACCTATAAAACATCAGTAAATATGCAGAGGAGGTGGTAGAAGAGAGGGAGTGTCAGAGACCGAATATAAAACTACTTCATTGCTCTGGGTGAATGTGTCGGGTTGGGAGCATCGTAGAGAAAAGCGGCAAATAGGGCGAATTGGGCAGGGCGTGAGGCACATGTTTGGGGCAAGTGGCTGTGGCGTCAGCGCAGGGCGACGCCACAACAAAACATAAATTCCAATGAAATAACTTGATTTATGCTGCTGCGCACGCCGGGAGCTGACAGCCCAGAACAGCAGAGTAGAGAACAGAGCAGAGCTAAAGCCAAATGCAATGGCAAAGGCCAAACCCGAAGAAGAAAACCATCCATCCATCTGGCTAGGCTCTGTGCAGCGGTAGCAGCAGCAGCACCGACAGCGGCACCGGCAGCTCATATGCCATATTTCATATATATATATATATATATATATGTAGATATGCATATATAGGTATATGCATATACATATACGTATATATATGATATATACTACTTACTACGCGTACTCGCACTTCAGCAACGACGCGCTGAACGTTGACGTGCCGCATGCAAAGTCAAAAATAACAGAGAAGAAAAAAAACTAAATAAGTGAAGGAAAAAAGTGAAATAAATTCTCTGCTATGCGCCTTTGCCTAGCTACTTTGGTTGGGCAATGGAGGCGTGGCACTTGGCGTTGATTGAATTATATTTTGTGCAGAGGATAGCATAAAAATCAAATGTGCGCGCGTGTCCCTCATCCCAGCTCCGTCGGACATTGCTGTTTTGTTTTCGTTCTGTTATTTTTAATTTTCTTTTCCTTTATTATGTGCCTTTGCACAATCAAGAAGCTCAGAGCTTAGCGATGAGCACGTGACAAATTAATCATGCCACGTTAATCACGAAGATGACGGCACAAAAGTTTGCAGCACGCGCTGCAACAACGAGCAGGAAATATGGAAAGGAAGGAAGGAAAAGTTAAATAATAAACTTCCTTTGGCTTTTGCCTCTGCTGCGCTGGGCTTAATTACACTAATTTGGGCAGATTCCACACAAAGGCGACTTAGACTTATTTAATAAGGGAAAACGTCCAGTAAAAAAAATTTGAGCGTTAAATTAAATGAGAATCGCGGATGAAAAATATGTATCATCGAAATACCATATAAAAATTACACATTTTTATTGAAGCTTGATTTTGGAAATTCAAAAATGATAATATTTTGGATATCGGACTATATAGTTGTTTAGGTAGTCATTGGAAAAGTTACCAGATCTTTCGCTCACTTTCGTTTTTTAACTTTTGTAATAATCATATTTGAAAATTTAACAAGGTTCTCACGGTAGTCCACTACCCTATCACTCAAATATATATTAAAATCAAAACTAAATAAAATCGAAATTGTCGTACGCAATAGAATTTACTTACTCGCTTTTCATTTCAATTTGACTCCATTTTGCTTCAAAGCATCTCACCACAACATTTACTACAATTTCGAAACTATATTTCATTTACACTTGCATCCCAATTTGCAGGCCTAATTTCGTTCATCAATCGTATCACGCACTCATCATTAAATTTTGAAAATATCAATCTCCTAAAAGAAAATTACCAAAATAGCATCACTTGTGCTTGGTCCATGCGTCGTATGCGCAATGTGCTCGAGTTCATCAAGAGCAGCCATTTCTTTGTGAACATGTTTAGATCGAAGTGTAAATCATGAATTTATAAGCCATTTAATTAGCCATCCGCCTCACTGACTCACTGACTCACTGACTGACTGAATGACTGACTGACTGGATAAGGAGGAACTGGTCGTAGCCATCAAACCACATTTCAACTGATGTTGAAATATGCCGCTATAAATGCATATAGATATGTATGTATATATATTTATGCATATAAATATTCGCCTTTTAAATTTTTTGCTTTTGGCTTGCTGCTAGCCATCACCCACAGGGGTCGCTGGGGCCAACATGTGTTGGGCTCATTTAAGAACAGGCGAACAGAGAAAGACTCGCCCAGGGATCAACAAAGTGGAGAAATGCATTTTGCTCATTAGACTGGGCGCGCTTTGATGTTAGTTGTGGGGCAGCTGATTGATTATGCGACTCTTTTCATTTTGGATTCAACTGATTTGCATACGCCCCCGACCACCAGCAAAAACAACAACAACAGCCTAATAACGGACATCATGGTGTTGTAAGCACACAGAGAGAGAGAGAGAGAGAGAGAGAGAGAGATAGAACCAGGCTCGTAATGGGCCAGGTTATGTGTCAGTGTCATAAATTCCTTGGACTCCGACTCACAATCAACTTGCCCAGCCCTGTCGCTGCGCAGACGCAGACATTTGCGTCGTTGAGGCGGTTTCATTGTCTTCATTCGCTTCAGTTCGCTCAGCCGACAAGTTGTCAACGTTTAATTTTTACTTTTTTCCCTATCTTCTGATTCAGTGTGCGGCATGCACCTGCGCGATAAGATAAGACGTGTCACAAAGGCGGGGTGGAGCGGGGCAGTCTCATCAGCAACGTTGTCATCGACGGCTTTTGGCTTTTGGGTGACTCCAATCTGCGGTGGCATGCGGCTTGTAAGTAGCTTACCTTTGTGCTGTCGTATGTCGTACGTCGTTGTTGTTGTTGCTAATGCTGTTGCTCTTGCTGTTGTTGTTGTTGTTGTTGTTCTAGTTGCTGTTACTGTTAATGTTGTTATTGTGTCCACTAAAGGAGAATGACGGTGGAAGGCGAGAAAGGGGAGTGACGGGGGCGGTCGCAGCTCCTGCTGCTGTTTCTTTGAAAATGTTTACCCAGGGAATTGTAAAAAAAATAAGAATTATGGAATTGAGTACACTTTATTAGGCACAGCTATTGAAGTGCACAGAACTTGGCAAACGTTGCAAGAAATGCAAACAGTTGAAAGGATTTTCGGTGGAGCTAGACCTTAAAGGATAACAATGTAACAGTGTATCTTTAATGAATAGTAAATAGGGCAGCATGGAGATACGGAAATAGCCAAAGAAAATGGGAGATAGTTAACTGAATAAACTATCGAATATAGACAGACTATTGCAAGTGCTTAAACCCTTCCCAGCTAATAATGTACATATACTTTATATCTATATTTATCAGATTCCGGGCCTAAACTAAACTGGGTGGGTACCTGTCACCATTCATATCTGTGATTTGTAGAGCTGAAGTTGGGCCGCAATCCAATCCTTTTAGCCCGCAAAGAGGTAAACCATGTAATTATACGTGCATTTGGGGAAGCGCCCGAATGTACAATCAGCGCACACAACATTTATAACAACATTTCTAGCAAAGTGCCAGATGGAAAGGTGGTAGCATGGTGAAGCCCAAGCACTTTACAGATTACTCAGCGTTTTATCAAGCGGATAGACGCATCGCATTTCCAATCAAAGTTCTTGTTGATGGGGACTGTCGCGTAGTGCTTAATGTTTTAATTTCGAGCCATTAACAGCTGCATATTTAGCAGGCCGGGCTGGCATATGCCACAAGCCACGCAGGCAGGGCATGGGCACGGGGCTGGGTGTCAAGACATGTACATCATTTCGACATTTGCCAACATGCATTAAACAGCAGCAGCAACAGCACCAAGAGTAGCAACGACTCTCGGAAACAATGCCATTAGAAATATCGCACCGAGCGACGCCCCTTTTTTGCACATTTTTGGTTGCCTTGATGTATTCAATGGCTCAATGCACACCCTCACAGACAGTCAAAAATGTGCACACACATACACAGACATTTTCAACCCTTAGGGGGCACCTTAGCCCAACCCAACGCTGCTGTGCGATTCGACAGCGCAGCAAAAATTAAAAGCATTAAAAATGCCCAAGGCACGGGTACAAGAGCTAAAGTTGAGCAAGTGTGAGCGATGGCAACGAGACGGATGGGCGGTAGGGCGTGGCAGGAACGGGCTGAAGCGTTGCGTTAAGGTGTTGCCGCTGCAATAACCTTGTCCGATAAAAACAACCTATATATGTAAGTGGCGCGATTACATCTGATCAACTGCGAGATACCAAGTGACCACATCTAGCTTAATTGAAGACTGCGCGTAAATAGGTTAGCCTCTTGGAAAGATTTTTAGAAGAACCTTGACAAACTATCGTTGTATCGCATTAACGAGACTTGCCACAAAATTAAAGAAATTCTGAAAATAAATTCATAGGTCCCTTATCCATTCAATTGAATAGAAAAATATTTGAAAATACCAACTTTTTTTAAAGATTACTCCAATTCATTATACTTGTTCGATCCTAACAAATAAACTTGATTTCCAAATTGTTACTTGTTTGTGTTTTCTTTACTTAGATTCTCTGCAGATTCTCTCCCGCATAAATTTAGCATACCCTTCGCCGCAGTCGAAAGTTTAGGGTATGCAAGGAAACCAAAAAGACTATCCCAGTTAGCCCACCACATAGCTGTTCTCCCCCTCTCTCAGCGAACACCGTAGCGACAACAAATCGTTGTGGATTTTATGAGCTTCCTCAACCCAACCTTCACCCGCTCATCAAACCCTACCAGAGAGCTTGCCCCTTCCCCTGCCCGGAAAAACTCCTTGTGCCCTTTCCTCTGGCATTGTTTGTCTTCTGACAGGCAGCAAACAGATTGTATTTGCCCCGTAACGCGTATGGGGTTGTTGCATCTGATCTAGCTCTCATACATATATGTATTCTTAAGTCCAGGTCGGTGGTGGAACGGAGGCTGGTCAATGGGAAGGGAGCCAGACGCCAGAAAGAGAGAGAGAGAGAGAGAGGGAGTAGCTGCAGTACGTGCGGCCGCAATAATTGTGCTGAATCCATTTGGGCGTGCCGTGACGGCTGTAATTTAATTTAAACGACACTTCACTTGCAGTTTTAAGTTGGGTATTCAAAAAACCAAAATCGATAAAAAGGAAAAGGAACCCCTGATCGTACTCTCTCCAGTCCTACGCCCCTCACGCTTGCCAACTCTGATTGAGTGACAATTGCGCCGTCGAGACAAAGTCTAATGAAACTCGATTTAACGTTGCATTTACGGGGACTTTGGCGAAGCGCATCCGACATTTGTAATAACTATTGCAAAGTGAACCGGAAACATCAGCCGGGTCATTCATTCACCAAAGACCACATACGCACACTCACTCGCATACATATGTGTGTCTGTGTAAATATCTAGGTTGTGCCTCCACCTATTTTTTGCTTTTGGCTTTTATTGCACCGGGCACTGGGCAGCGGGCATTGGATTGAAAGATAGAACCCTAGACCCAAATATATATAAACAACCACCGCGTGACACTGAGATCCGGTGTTGGAGGGCAATGCGCCCTTTAACTTCAACTACTAATGTGCACCTCCAGTTTCGTTATACCCTGGAAACGTTTATCAACAAAATAAAGCATGATCAATCTCTAAAAATTCTAAAGCGAAAAAAATAAGAAATTCAAAAATAGTATTCAAAATCAAACAAACTTACGGTTTTATGTAAGTTTTTATACTACCAAAATTATAATACTATTATAAACGTAAGTTAAATTTTTTTAGTCTTTAAATGCACGTTCAAAATCAAAGCTTTGTAATATATCATTATTATACCAGGTATAGCGATAAATCTCCATAACGATCAGTGCTAAACTTTCAGGATTTTCCTTCTCTTTCTGTTTCTCTATAATAGGGTATATACAAGTTTATCAATTATCAACTAATACTAGTTTTAAGGTTGATTGGTTCAAGTCGCTGCGGTTTTTCATAGATTTTTTCTACCTTATCAGAGACCCCAATAGGCCGTGTTAAAGATAAGCTGCGAGCTTTCATTCTTCGTTCTACTAACGCTTACACACACGCACAAACACACACTCACAGACCCATTGCCGACAGTGCACACATATATAATTTATTATTATTGATTTCAGGCGGGAAACTTTTCGATAAAGTGCATAGAAATTACACCCCATGGAGAATTTCATATTGCTCACGTTATTTCCGGTATATTTATTTATTTTTCTTCTTTTTCATTTTTGGGCGAGTTTCGACTATTCGAAATGTGTCCACATTTGCCTGGGAAACAACATTTATTTCTATTTTTTTTTTTTTTTTTTTTTTGATAAGCTCGCAGCTACGATTTGACTTACCAATCAGAGCAAATATATGTATATATAGGTAGGTAAGTAGTTGACAGTGCACTCTGAGAAATGCCTACGAAATTGTGGCTACAATTTGGATATGAATACAAATGGGCGAGAGATCATGAAATGACAGTTTGATGAGAATAAGGGATAATAAAAAGCTTTACGAGTATGAATTCATCTGACAAGAGAATCACATAAATATATAACATTGTATTACAAAAATAAATTTATTGAAAAATGAAACTTAACTTGAATTTACAAATAGAGCTTACAAACTAAACTTAAAAATGTTAGAATAATATAAAAATTGTAACAAATAGCAAAAAACAAAATACTAAAATTGAGCTATTATTGAATGTATAAAAGTGAAGCAAACGCCATGGAAATATCAATTAAAAACTGCTCATTAGCCTAAAATCATCTGACAAAACATTTTTTAGATGTTGAAATTATGCATAAAAATAGAAATCATATATCAAAAATAATCATAGATAATAAAAAGCAGAAGAAATTGTAAGAACCCGCAGGCGGATGAATGGGCGAACGTTGTACATTGACTTCGTAAAAGATTGTAAAACATGAAAATCTATTTGACAAAAATATTTACGATATTTGAGCAGAGCAAAACATGACAGTTATGCCAGGTATGGAGTCGTAAGCTTACATGATCCAGCTCTCTGATCTGGGCTGATGGCATTTAAAGAGTTCTGAGCCTCTTTTCACCGTTAAGCCTAAAGAACTTTCACTGTTGACTGTTGAAGGAAAACGTGTGTAGATTCGTGAGCCATTGAATAATATTTTCCTAAATGTGCATTAAAAGCATATTTGGCTGACAATTTATGTGCGCTTTCAATTTTAATTGTATAAATAAACAACTATTAGCGGCACCAAAATGCGACATAATTGTGCTGTAATCCTAACTAATGAACCGACACAAAATACAAACTTTTCCATAGAAATGTAAATGCAAAGCCTCGACATCGACCACCAGGTGTTGAATGTCTCACGGTGCCTCTGCTGTGGCTTCAACAACCTACGAGTCACCTTCTCTGCGTCCAGCTCATACTCCCCCCACTCCCCCCGCTCTTCTCTGCACTCTCCACACTCCTCTGGCATTAACAAATAAATAGAAACATTTTGTAGGCCAATGTATTAAAATGCTAATCAAACAAGACCGTAAAATTGAAAATATTTAATTAAATCTCCGCGACATATTCGAAAATTAGGCACAAGTTCTCGAAAATCTTGTTGGACGCTTTCCACGCTTTCATTTGGGGACTCCAGTTCAAGACGTGGGCCGTCGATTTTTTATCTTATTCGCCTTCGTTGTTGTTGTTCTTCTTCTTCGTCCACTTTGTTATGCTTCATTTTTCTATGTAGCTTACTGCTTAAATATTTGGCTACAAAGCCCTTCTCTCATCGATTAATTTATTCAGCGGCCTGCAGCTTTTCAATACTCTACACGAAAAGTTCAATTTCATCGTCATCATCAAATTGTTTACTTTAAATCTCTCTTTTGGAACATGAAATATTAAAAAAAAAAGAAACGATAATTCAATGAACGACTTTTGACAAGCCTAATTCTTAAGAAAATTCGTTATTAATTCGGAATTCAAATTGCAAAACTTTTTCCTTTATTCTGTATTACAGTTTATGGTTCTGTTCAATTATTCGTATCCTACAAGAAAGTTTGATTTAATTATAAATAAACTTAAATTGAATTGACTCTGTAGAGAATTTATATACAGCAAATATTTCAATTCGATTGCGCCTTAAATCAAATTTGTTTGAGACCCTACCAATAGTCCAATAAAAAGATTTTTGTTAAACTGTAAATAAATAAATCTGTGCTCTTCAAATTTCCCAAGGTATGCGCCTGTTAGAGTATTCCAGCTGCATTATTTTATTATTTGCTTTTATTATGATTGGACTGTTTCTGTGTAGGCAATGATGAGGCATTTGGAGACAGCAACAACAACAATGGCAATAGCAACAAGAGCAGCTCAGATGGCGACAATGTGACAACAACAACAATGACAGCAGCAGCAACAGCAACAACAATATCGGCTGAGAAAATAGTCGGGCGTTTTATTGCAGCATCACGTCTACCGGATGCCTGTAATATATCAAAGCCAGAGAGCTCTTGTTCGACTCCCAGTCCGAGTGAATCAGAAACTCGGTAGAGTGAGGATTGGGAATCGGGCATGGCTCTCAGACTACATTTTAATAATTCCGCCATTGCCCTAAGCTCAGACGGATGGACATTCACCTACACACAAACACAACAAATGACAACAATAACAATAGGGTATTCAGTTCGTTCACCACCCCTGCCCCTATCCACTGTCCCGTCTTCAGCCCGCCTTCGACTTTAGGCAATTGCAATCGGTGGACACTTTGTCTGGGCAACGTCTCTGCAACTGCCAGTCAGAGTTTGTGTCATTTGTGTGCAGCGGGGCATAGAAATTTACCCCGCTCCTCCCGCCGTCAACAACCATCCAGCCATCCAGCCATTCATCCGTCCGGCACATTCTATAGATCCATCCAACATTCACTCAGAAGCTCACAGCATTCACCACACTTCCAAGCGCCCAAGCGTCCAAGCGTCCAACGTCGGCGTTAATTATGGGAAGATTTGAACGTACAAATGAGTTGAGGGACTTTTTGTCAGCCTAATGATGGGCAGCGCCTCAATGGTGCTCTGCAATGCTTGGTTAGCTACCAAATTTATAGAGCAGCTTCGCTAGGGTGGGTTCAGCCGCAAAAGAATGCAAATGGTGGAGGAAATATAAATATGTACAAGAAGAAGAAGGGAATGGAAACGAAACGACAATTGGCTTATTACATTTTATCATTAGGCTAGAAAAGCTTGGTGTGACGAAGTTCACACAGGGAAAACTTCCATACCGGCAAATATCCTGTTATAATATATCGCGTCATAGTATATATACCATTTGTTCAACTTGTGAGTATAGTGGACATAGGCACTTCTAGCCCGAAAATCGATATAAATGAAAGGAACAGAAAGAAACTACACCCGATAAAATTTTTATATTTATTCATATAGGATTTATATAGCAAATACTTCAAGCCTCTGCCACACACGTTCGCAACAGGGTTTAATGAGCCGTAGAGTGAAAGAGAAAGAGATGCAGGGAGAGTGGGCGCGGGTGCGGAAGAGCGTGACACTCCCGTTGCTGTTGTCGTCGCCCAAGTCAGCAACGATCAAATAAAGTTTAAATACATATTTTTATTTCATTACACACTTGAAAGCCCAAAGCCAAAGGGAGACGGAGGGTGCTTTGCCCATTGTTACTAACAGTCTTGAGATTTTCAATGATGATGACAATAATAATAATGATGATGACGGTGAAGAGAATGACGCGACTACGACAGCACTAAGGCTCAGTCTCGAAACGCGAATCTTTAGTCGCGAGCGTCGAGTCTTGATTCTCGATTCCCGAGTCTGTGGCCAAGCCAAGTGCTAACGATTTGGCAATGGCCACGACGGTGTCCGATGTGAGCAACAACAACAAGGAAATCCCTAGCCCAGCAAAGCGTCGAAGTAACACTAAATACATACATATTTATATATGTATTTCTACATACATATGTATTGATTTCTGCGGCCTGCAACAGTTGCACTTATTAGAGATGGGCGAGTGATCAAGATAGTGTTTTGCTAAAGGAATCGAATAGTGAAATGGTTTGAAGTTCGTTATAATATAACTATTTCGTACATCAAGGTAGATCTTAGTTTAAGCAAACAAATACTGCTACGATTTGAATTATCCTTATTATATAAACATGTAATTATCTATCAATATCCTAGTAATTTATTCTTTTATTTTTTCATTTCTTATTCGTATACATATATATTTGCATGTATCTTTTAAAGAGTGAAAAACAATTGAAATGAAGCCTTTGCTTTCAGAAAATAAATAATAAAGAGTTTTGTCTTAATCTTAAAATTAAGAAAATAAATTTAAGCACCTTCAACCAGAAAATAATAAGTAGACTAATTTATATAATATTAATCTTAATTACCTTTATTATTATTAATCTTCGCTAATATTTAGACAATTGTGAATATATATACTAAGATATAAATAACAATTTAGCTAAATCACATAAATATCAATTATTTTGCAATGGGATTTTCGTACGGACAGTTTGCCAGATTAGTGCGTCACGCGTCCATCTCTAGTAGGCAATGGCGAATTGTGGCTTCAGGTTTGATACTATACACTATTCCTCTCATCTCTGTCTTTCTCTCTCTCTCTCGTTCTCTATCTTTCTGTCTCTCTCTCTCTATCTTTCTATCTCTCTCTCTTTCTCTTTCAACTTCTCTTTTTTTTTTTTTTTTGCATTTACTTTGGTTGGTACTGGGACTGACCAAAGCGATGGACTCAACGGGAGTCTCGGGACTAGCCTCTGACACCGACACCACGAGACGTTGCAACAACAACATTAACGGCTACAACAGCAACAACCACAACAACAACAATGTATCTTGCTGTTAGTATAAATTCTCGCCTTTCATTTTGGCGAGTAGTCACGATTTATGCGAAATCATTATAGGCGAGTTTTTAGTATTTAAGACGCGACTTTTATCTTCAGCCAAGGAAGAAGACACTTCACAGCCACAGCCATAACAATATTATATATAAATACATATATATGAGTGTATATATATATATATATATATATGCTGTGTACACTATAATTGCAGTTGAGTCAATTAAATACATAGATTGCGGCATGTCGATAAGGCATTAACCTTCCCCACGGCTCAGGCATTTCGTTTCTTTCCTACCTCTCTATCCCTCTCTATCCCTCTCTCTCTCTCTCTCTCTCTCTGTTCCACAAAATGGCAGGTCATTTCACTTAGTCAAAAAGTGAGGGATAAGAAATGAAAGGCCCAAGTCGCAGTCGCTGTCGCAGTTTAAGTAGCGCAACAATTTATGAAGACATGAAATTACTTTGATGTTTAGCTGCTGCACTAGAGTTAGTCATTGGGTCTTCATGGAGAGCGTCTGTCTATCTCTCTATCCCCATTTCCCCTTTTCTCTCATGACTTGCGAAATCTCGCAGAAAAAAGTCGCAATTTATAATTATGTTAAACGAAAAAAGGCAAACAAAATAAGACGATACGGAAATGATTGAATAGATAATTGTCTTACAAGTTGAAGTTTTCGAGTCTTGTGCTAAAGCCCTCCAGAAAACGCCAGGTAGAATACTTGCTGAAGTTGACTCAGTGCTTGAAGATAGATATCTCAAAAGACGAATCACTGCAGACAAAGCTTGACACTAATATCGTATACAGTAAACGCTGACTACGCAAAACATTAATACATTTATACTCCAACAATTATATATATGTATGTACATCAAGCATTAGAGCTCAGTCGCGATGTATATATTATTTGAATGTACTACATATGAATATCATCAGATATTTTAATATATTTTTAGTTTATATTTTTGTTCTTTTTAGCACATTCATATGCATGTAATCATTTAAACCTACATATTGTAAATAATATCCTTGCATAATATTATTTGAATGCCTTTTTTAACTCATTTCTATTTTTAGTTATTTACGTTTGAAACGTAAAAAGGAAAAAAAAAAAAACAAGTAAGAAGGCTCTAGTCGAGACTGCTCGACTAGGAGATACCCTG
>NW_022046672.1:0-10302 GCF_001654015.2 Drosophila navojoa
TATGGGGTCTGCGATGATTCCTTCTGCCTGTTACATACTTTTTCACAAAAACATTTTACCCTGATTTCCCATTTTCAATGGAATGAATAACAATGAATAACAATATGGAGTAAGTATGGCAAATTTTGTTATTTTATTAAAAATATTTGCCAAAAACTAGCCGGAATCTATAGAAAATCAAAACAATTCGCGGCTACAACCCAGCTCTGGCGTATTACGCTCGGAACTAGATGGTGGCAAACGGTCGCCGAGTCCTGGAACACAGTGTGCCGGCGCGTCCAGCCCAGACCCTGGTGTATAACGCTCGGAGCTGGCCACGGCGTGTAACGCTCAAAGTTTGTCGCGGGGTCACCACTGCACCCTGGCGTATAACGCAGAGAGAGTGTCACGTGGTCGCTGCAGCACACTGATCGAATAAATTTTTCGCGCTTAGCGCTGAACCTTTGATGCTCAGAGCTTTCAATTCTGCCCGCCGCGGCGTCGCTGTCTATAAGCGCTGCGTGGGTGTTTCAATGTCGCTATGCACTCTCGCTGCGTTTGCCTGCGTTATGCTATTGCAAGAACTTTTACTCTCGCTCTACGCTCCCAACCCTTTGCCGTTGCGCTGCGCCTAGCAGCATAAGAGCTGTCAGCTCTGCCCGCCGCGGCGTCGCTGCATTTTGCTCTTAGCACCGCTCTTAATTATGCATTTCGACTGCGCCACTAGGCTTGTAGCGCTACGCTCGTACTCTCTTTCCCTCGACCGCGCTGTTGCGTGGGTAGAGGCGCCGTTAGATCTCCAATGTTGTTTTCCGTCGTCGTGCGTTTTGTCATTGTTGTTGTAGCTAATGTTCTGCTGATCTGTGTGCGTTGTTAGTTGCGTGGTATAGACTGTACTCGATTGCCGTTTTAATTCTTGTGCGTTGATTTACCATTGCGGTCCGTTTGTCGTTGTTATTGCTGGCTGAGCGCCGTTAGATTTCTTCTGTCGTTTTTATACGCTGAACCCATTGAAAATGGGAAATCAGGGTATAATGGTCTTGTGAAAGGTATGTAACAGGCTGAAGGAATCATCGCAGACCCCATAAAGTGTATATATTCTTGATCAGGACGACGAGCTGAGTCGATTAATCAATGTTCGCCTATCCGTGCGTCCGTCCCTATGAGTTCATCGATCTCAGAAGATGCAAAAGCTAGATAACTGAAATTTGGCATGCATACTCGTATATACCATACACAGGAAGAGTTTGTTTTATTTTTTCGATAAATCATCCGATAACTTTTTATCGAGAATAATCGAAAAATAGATTTTTCTTTTTCAGCCTCAGTATATGTTCCGAATTTCAAGTCTCTAGTTTCAATAGTGCCGTACGGACAGACGGACGGACAACACAAAACCAATATACTCATTTCACCTTCGTGAATGCTCAATAGGAGCTAGCCATAAATATTCGTGTTATTTCATTCGTATCAAGTGATTGGACAATATTCTGCAACATTTTCGAATTTACTTCGTAAAAGAAGTTCAATTCCACAACGAAAATCCAAAGGATCCCCTCAGCCAAGGCGTTCAGCTGTCTTTCGAACTGCAGCTCCGCCACCTATTTAGATCCCAAGTTGGCCTGCCTCGCCTTTCGGCTCCTCTTTATCTTGCCAAATCGAGAGCTGGCCAGTGGCTGCCGCAGAGGTGGCTTTAAGGGAAGCAGCGTGAATTCAAACGGAGCATTGTTACTTGTTTACTTTGTGGGGCAACACAATTTGAGTGCTCGCATTTCATTCTAAATTTCTTCCTATGAATGCCATAATTTAGCTTTTTCTCAGTTTTTAATCTATTGTCGCAATCGCATGCCCCTTGGCTCTAGCTGAACTCCAAAGGGAATGCCCAACTAACAAACCGAAACTGAGAATTACATATATTTATTTCACATAAATAAGTTAGGAGTACAGTTAAGTTATTAGAACCAAATTTAGTTTAGTCTTATATTAGTATATTTCATACATTGGATATGAAATCTTTGCCATGTGAATTCATAACTGGGTATGTGGCAGTCGCCCACCTTCGGCAAGGCTCTTTTAGTTGTTTTTAATTAATTTTTATGCAAGTAATTAAAAATGCCAGCGGCTTGCATTGTCGTGGCTAGTTTTTGTTTTGGTTCTTTTTGTTATGCAGTGCAAATATCATGCAGTGGAATAAGCATGAAGCGGGAAATTAATTACGTGCCCTCGTTGCGAGCGCACGAACCTCTTAGGTTGATAGTCAGCTGCGCTAATACCCTGCAAATGAAAATGAAAACTTTAAATTTGGGCAGACAAACAGTAGACTTTATCAGATGTGAGGCACGCATAGAACAACTCTTCTAATTCACCGATAACAACTCAAACTTGTTTCCATCTCGAATTTGTTAAAATATTCACAAGTCACTTACAAATCGATTGCAGAATTTTTTCAAATATGTTCGGATCAGATCAATCTAGCTAGAAATGCCCGATCGAAGTACATGCTTGATGTTCAAGCATATATTTATATACACACACTCTCGTACCCATATACAGTCGGTGCAAGCCTCTCACTTGACTCGTAAATAGTATCTGCTGCGCTTCCAATTGCATTCATATTTCAAGAGCCTTTGCTATATATGGCATCGAAACGTGTGTTAATTCCGAAAGCGAAATGCAATTCCTTTTAGCTATAGGTCAAATTGTCTGAGTGTTTATATATGTGCCTTACGTGAACACTTAATTCACATTTGGGTCCCAACTGATTGTTAATAAACATAAACTAAAAGCAGACTTAAAGTGAGATGCGGTTCATGAATTAGTTTGAATTTGCTGGTAAATAGGCGAAACTCGGGTTACTTTGAGTATAGTTTAATATGCATACATATACATATGTATCTGTATATACATATAAGTATATGAATGTATGGTGTGCCCACGTATGCCCCTTAGCCTGCATTTTCAATGGGCAGCGGGAATAGACAGCTTGAAGAACAAAGCAGAAAAAACAACATTCACGCGTTGCCACAGCTAACAATAATCTCCCCCGTACTCGTTTAGAAGAGCTCAGCAGAGATTGACATCCATATATCTTCTACATGTATGTATATTTTTTACATCAGTGCTGTCCATGGACAAAGCTTAGGAGCACAGGGTATCAGACAGCTTCAATATGCTTCTTCACTGCGCTTTTAAATATGTATAGGATATCAGCTATAGGCTGGTATTTAAGTCACCTCCGTTGCAATTGCAAATGCAAGAACATTCGCAACTGATGGATTTTAATGAAATAAGTAACTATCCGAAATAAGTGGGTCTATTCAATTTGAATATGTTACCCGAAATGCTCGCCAGCTCGCAGCTGAGCACACGTGGGATAAAATGCAGGACGAAGCAAAGGAAGCAAGGCCTATTCCTTAATGCCTAAGCAGAGCAAAGAAACCTCAAGTTGTAGTGCTATTCAATAACATCTTTATTAGCTGTGTAGAGTGATGATTTCATCCATACAAGTCGTCTGTCAGTATGGACAGCCAGACAGCGAAGAGAAAGCTGAAATGCTTCCTTGAATTAATGTGAAGCTAGGTCATTGAATCTATGGACATTTATGACACATTTAGATCCCCAATTATTATTATTAAGCTTATAATACGTAAGTAAATAAGTATAATAATGTGCGAAGTTTAAAGTAAAGATTGAAATTCATATATACTTTTCCCGAGAATGTGTGTTAATATAGGTACATTATCGCATGTATTGTGTATAAATTAGGATTTATGGGTTTATTATTTTACCTACTCAATATATACATATATACACACATTTAACTCTTCCCACTCACTTGGAGTACAACACAATTCATTGAGAAATAACACTGACGATTTCCTGAGCACCATTGGATCAATATACTTACTAAAACCTTCATCAGTTGCAGTAGAGTTAATGCTGCAAAGCTAGATCGTAGATCGTCTAATTATACATATCCAGTTTATCGAAAGCACAAAATAAGTGTTAAGTGTAAATAGTTAGCGAATTATATGCATGAATTACCATGGAAATAGTATTATTGCTTCAAAGGCCTTTAGTCCACACTAGGTACACAAAAATTTATGAATTCGCTAATGAAAATCGTTGACATTAAGGTTTCTGTTATTATGAACAATGTTTCAGAAGTATTTGATAAAAAGAGGCGTAGATCAGAGAAGAATTAGTACACTCTTTAAATATGTTTGTAGTTGAAATAGGTCATAATTTCATAGTTCATGAGGTAAGCCCAGCCAATTGGCGGAATGGATTGTTAGCTCGTACATATACATAAGAAATTCTGGCAAGGACAGATGTAAGAAACTTTAAGTGTCACTTCATATTAAAAGAGAGCTTGTCTTTGTCTGTAGTTCTATTTAAGAAGTCAATCGGATTTGTTGTGAAAATTACTGATTGCCTCTCTGGCCCGCAGCTCAATTAAAATAACAGCTCAAGTCTGAAACTTCAATCTCATAACTCATAACTCTTGAGTTGAGTGCATGCTGCACCGCATCAAGAAGGAGCAAGTCCATGTTTTTGTTAATTCTAGCTTACTCAATTTAACAAAAATAGTTATTTAAATTGGAGTGTTTCCATATGCCAACCGAATTTCTTTTTGTTCTGCATGCAATTTACAATTCTTTGCTACGTCTCTGCTGCGAGTGAGGAAGACCTTTTCGAATTTTTCCAACGTTTTCGGGTCAGAACCTGAGACTGAACAAAAATTATTAAAACAAAAATAGATAAAATAAAAAAAAATACAGAAGAAAAACAAGAATGGAAACAAGTACAGTTACTTTTGAAAAAAGGAAGAAAACACGACTAGGAAATGCCCTCTGCTGAGAGAGAGAGAGAGAGGTCAGAAGAGCAAGATACTAACAGAGAGAGAGAGAGAGAGAGTCCCCATCATATACAGTTTTTCTCGCTTTTCCTTCGCCATTCTTAATGGGTAGCGTTGGCTGTTAACATTTCATTTTGTTTGCAAATGTTTTGGGCGTCGCAGCAAACATTTTAATTATGAGCCCAGTTTGTTCAGCTCCCTTGTTTGTGGTTATTGTAAAAAAGCCAAATGAAGAAAGTCATATGAACAAGTGGGCCGTCGTTACAGGTGCGGGCGCAACTGCTGCGATGAGATGAATGTTGAATGTTGAATGTGGAATGCTGAATGCTGCATCCCGCATGCCGCATGCCGCATGCCGCATGCTGAATGTACATGTGTATGTAGTCTGTGTGTGGCCGTGCGGACGTGTGGCTATTGCCGGCGCTAAATGAAAAACAAAATGGACTCGTGGCGGCGCATTTTGTGGCGGCTGCCTGGCGGCGACGAAGATGCCAACAATGATACGGACGGAGGCGACGAAAGTAACCAAATGTGAGCCGGAAGCGCAGGAGGAGGTGGCGATGGTAATGGAGAGGGAGTGGGAGTGGGGAGCTAGTGACGGAGATGGACTGCTAGTCATACTGGTCTCATTGCAGTATTCACAATTCAGTCCGATGGCGAAAAGTCATTTTTTAAACAGCTTAAAAGAAGCCAGATCTTAATGTTAAGTACGAAATACCCTTGTACTCCGTTGGAGTACTCTATATAGATGTTATGCCATACATTAGAGATGAGTCTTATGCTCAGAAAATCTATTGATTCTCAAATTAAAAGAGAGACCTTTGTCGCTTGGTAGCCATCGACTGCATAATAAGTGCAGGCATAGTATCCCTAAGGAGTGGAGGCTTATTTCATGCTTATTTCAAGATATATGTACATATATCAATACCGCAATGATAAATATAATATATTCTAGTATCAACATATGTAGCTGTAGATATACCTACATAGATATACTGAAAGTAGATGTACTCATTATGATGTGTCTCATTATTGATTGGATTCTGTTTAGTTATTTATTCACAGCTAAATTTTTTTGGACTATATACCTTCTAAGTATTTAATTTTGTGACATATTCAATATCGGGTAGTTAAGGCAACAAAGTGTTTTCTGGGATAGGGAGTTACCGTGAAATTGATGATATGACACACATGTTTATACATATATGCATTTCTGTTAGTCTTATACATACATATATGAAACACACATATATTATATAATAGAATGATGCTCATAAGATCATTCTAATACCTAAATGTCAGTTTATATTAAGAGGCTCAATTGGTCTATTTCAATGAGTTCAAGTATAGGGAGAAAAAGAGAGACCTGTAGCTATGGTATGTTATAAAGTATAGAGAATCAATCCACATGGTCCATTGAATCAGCTCCACATATGTATATATGTCCAAGTAAAGAGAACAAGAGAGAGGCCTATGGATAGGGTATATTAAAACAGTATACACTCTACTAGAGCAGTTATACATGCTGTGCATGTGCTCTTGTGAATGTATCTTAGTTGCCTCTTTCTCTCTCCCTCTCTCTCTCTCTCTCTCTTGTTCTTGCGACGTGTCTGTGTGTGTGTGTGTAAGTGACATGTTAACGACGGCGCTTAAATGACTTTTGTGCGGTTTTTAGCCAAACTTCAGAGCACAGCAGCCAGTGAGCACTCTCACTGTGTGTGTTCTTGTGTGTGTGTGTGTGTGTGTGTGTGTGTGTGTGTGTGTGTGTTTGTGTTTGTTGCTCTAGCTTCTTGCACTGCTCGTTTGCAGAAGCATTTTTCAATTTTATGGTTTTCAGATGAATTGCGTTTGGCCATAAGTGAATGCCATGCGATGCCAGCTCCCCGTTCCTGATTTAAAAACGTGGCAACCGCGTCAGCTGCAGCAAACAGAAAACAAAGAATCAGATGCGCCCTCCGACCAGTTGCTGCTTTGTTTTTATGGCAGACGCATAAAGTTTAACTTTTTTTTGTGTTTCTGCCATTCCGTTTGTTTTGTGGCTCTTGCGGAATTGACTCTTGCAGCAGATCTAAACAAGGCCGTCTGCCACTGGACTTCAAAGCCATTAATTAATATACTCGTCGCTATCCATCTATATATAACATGCATAGGCGTTTTTTTCGCTGACTAACTGATTGACTGACTCAATGACTGACTGGCTGATTGGTGAATGGCAAATCCTCCTCCACAAAACTATTTGCAATTCAAGGTATGCATCAGTTAGGCAGAGAATCTTCAGCCTGCCAACTCTTATATATTGCGGTTAAGCCTCGGCAGCAGATCTGATATCATCTGCCTGCCAATGCATTGCATACCTTTTGATGGTAATTGACAGAAAGCAACGAATGAAACTGGGAAATGGCACTCTTTGCATTGAGGCCATCAACATATGTATGAATTTTCGTACAGGGTATACTTACTGGGGTCTCCCTCCTTCCCCCCTCTTTCTATATCTATCTATGTATGTATTTCACTTCCCATCTTTTGAAAAAGTAAGCATCGAACATAACCATTTATAGTGCTTCGTGTGCGCTCACAGTGAAGAAGCTTTAGGTATTATTTTTATCACATCGGGCACTTTTCCACTTCCTAGAAAAATATTCAGTTTTCTTTGTGTTTTCTGCTCCTGCAGTCAGCTTTTCTATTTCTTTTTCTGCGCGTAAAGCAGACTTCAAAGCTTTTAAAAATCTCTGTTGCAATTCAGACAAGGAGTTTGGAATAATAGCATGATTGATTGTGCTGCTCCAGACATACAAGTCATTGTCAAATTTACATCTAATCGGTTAAGTTTGGTATTATAATAACATGTGAAAAGGCGTCTCTAAATTTCGGTCGACATCTCTTTTTATGCTATCAAAAGTAAGACTAATTGGCTTCAATGTTTCCTCTAAGCTGTCCACGAAGATTTCTGTTGACTGGAAGGACCAATCACCCGATGGATTTTTAATGGTAATAGATTTAAGCATCAAGTGTTAGGCTTAAGCGACATGACGTACATTTCTCGAATATAGCAGAGCTACTATAACTTATAGTACAAGGTAGCGGGAGGCCGGTGAACCAAGGCGAACAACGGAGCAACGCAGCATCGGGCAGAGCCAACGACAGAACGGACGGAGACAGAAATCAACAGAGCACAGCAACATCAACAACAACAAGGGCGAACATCGGACAGAAGCAACGACAGAACGGACATAGAGACAACGCTGGAAACGTAACGGTGCTGACCAAGGTACAGTCTGCATTTCTCGCTGAGCTATGGACACAGCGGAGCAAAAAAAAAAAAAACAACAACGGTGAGCGAATGTGAGCAACAAGGCGACGCTGCTCAGCAACAGCAAAACAGCGGACATAGACGGAGAAAAACGTTGGAAACCTAACGGCGCCTCTCTGCTGCTACGCAGCGCAGCACTTACAAATGCAATTAGCGGCACAGATCTAAGAGTGCGTAGTCGCGCTGAGAGCAAAAAGCTCTTAGGCAACATAGAGCATGCAAAGGCACACAGCGAGCCAAAAGCTTATGCGCAGCAGAGCGCATGCAAATGCACATAGCGGAGCGCAGACGCGCATCGCAGAGCAAGAGAGAGCAGCAGCAGCTGAGAATCCAGAAGGCATGTCGCCACGCGCAGAACAGAAGCTCTTTCATTTCTGATCAACCACTAGAAGCGAGCAGACGTAGCAGCGGACAACATGACGCCTCCTGCTGCAGATCGCTGGTAAGCCAATGGGCTTCCGTTGGTTTTAGAGAGTGTAGGCCGAGTCGAGTGAGTGTAGGTTAGTGAGTGGTAAACAAAATAAAGAAAGAATAAAGAAATGAGATGAAATAATGACTTAAAATAACAAAATAAAGTAACGAAAATCAGCTGCCAAGGAAGTGTTTACACAACTAAAATAATTAATTCATTATAGTGATTTAACTACTAAAACTTTGTGTTGCCGTGTGTTATACACCAGAGCTGGGTCGAGGCGGTAGCCAGCTTGGCTGTGCCATGGGTAGTAGTGTTTCTAGGTATCTTCTCACAGCACACAGCGGATACCGCTCTCTCCTACTCCGAGTGTTATACACCAGAGCTGGGTCGAGGCGGTAGCCAGCTTGGCTGTGCTATTGGTGGTAGTGTTTCCTAGGTATCTTCTCACAGCGGATACCGCTCTCTCCTACTCCGAGTGTTATACACCAGAGCTGGGTCGGGGCGGTACCCAGCAGGGCTGT
The DNA here is from genome assembly GCF_001654015.2 of Drosophila navojoa. Next base: position 9,084 of record NW_022046672.1, read on the forward strand.
GCTCGAGGCTGTTCCATGGGTAGTAGTGTTTTATATGGTCACAGCACACAGCGGATACCGCTCTCTCCTACTCCGAGTGTTATACACCAGAGCTGGGTCGAGGCGGTAGCCAGCTTGGCTGTGCTATTGGTGGTAGTGTTTCCTAGGTATCTTCTCACAGCACACAGCGGATACCGCTCTCTCCTACTCCGAGTGTTATACACCAGAGCTGGGTCGAGGCGGTAGCCAGCTTGGCTGTGCTATTGGTGGTAGTGTTTCCTAGGTATCTTCTCACAGCACACAACGGATACCGCTCGCTGCTACTCCGAGTGTTATACTCCAGAGCTGGGTCAAGGCGGTAGCCATTTTGTCATAGTGCTTCTACGTATCTGGTCACAGCACACAGCGGATTACGCGCTGGTTTTATAATGTAGTTTTTAAACAGTTTTATGTTAATATTTATTTGTATATATGTATATATTTTTAATAATTTTTTAGTTTCAGAGTTCTGACCAAGACTACCGTTCAAAAGCTTTTTGGCTGCCCGATAGAACTTTCGTGTTTTAATGTGTACATCGAGCTTTTTGTCTTTCACAGTCAATATGGACGAAGTGTTAACAAAACATCGGCTACATAAATTGTGCTCATGCTCCGAGCGTTATACCCGAGCGGTAACTACCTGGGCTGTACTCTAAGATAGGCTATTGGTCGTAGTGTTTCTAGCTATCTGGTCAAAGCGAACAGCAGATACCGCGCGCTCCTTCGCCGAGTATTCTACACCAGAGCTGGGTCAAAGCGTTTGAATTGAAATTTTTGTTCAAATGTATGTAATAGCCAGAAGGAGGAGTATATGTAGTTTTGATCAGGGCGACGAGCTGATTCGATAAAGCTCTGCCGGCTGTCCGTCCGTCCGTCTGTCCGTATGTTTGAACGCATCGATGTCAGAAGACATAAGAGCTAGAGACTAGTAATGTTTTCATATATGTATACAGCGGATATCGAGTTTACCTCCTAAATTCAGTAACTTATCCCGTTATTTTTTTATCGATTAAAAACCTTATTGAAAATCAGTGATGAACTTAAGTCTGTTACATCTTTAAATCTAGAGTGTTCAAATTTTAAGTATATATTAAGTCATATTTGTAAAAGACGTATTTCAAATACTAACAAGGAAGAAGACTCTAGTCGAGACTGCTCGACTAGGAGATACCCTGAACCCTCCAAGCTGATATTCTTATCA